>PVIC010038191.1:0-17709 GCA_004025085.1 Thryonomys swinderianus | reverse complement strand
TTAGCTCAGTGGTTCTGGCACCTGCCTCGCAAGCGCAAGGTCCTGAGTTCGATCCCCGGTAAGCACATATAATGCTGGGCGTGGAGACATGCCCACCAACAATCAACACCGCATACCACAATACCGGATGTGGTGGCTCACGCCTGTAGTCCCAGCACTTGGGAGGCAGAGACAGGAGGATTGCTGAGTTCGCGGCGGCTTGCCTGGGCACCATAGTGAGCTCAGGGCCAGCCTGAACTACAAAGCGAGACCCTGTCTCAAAAGCAAAAAAAAAAAAAAAAAAAAGTGCAATAAAGCTATAGTCGTCAAAAGAGTATTATTGCATGTAGTGGTGCACCCTATACTCACAGCACATGGAAGGTTTGAGGCAGGAATATTGCCACAGTTAAAAGGCCAGCCTGGGTTACACAGCAAACCCTCTCTCAAAAAACAGTATAGAGAGGATATAAAAATTAAAATAAAGCAAAGTATGGTGGTGTATGCCTGTAATCTCAGCACTCTGGAGGCTGAGGCAGGAGGATCACCCTATTGCAAAAGGAAAAAAAAGCTGGGCATGGTGGTACATGTCTACAATCCCAGCTATTTACATGGCTGAGATAGAAGGATTACAAATTCAAGGTCAGTCTGGTAACTTAGTGAAGCTCTATTTTAAAAAAATGAGCATATAAATCAAATAAGAATTGTGCCTAAAAATGCTACTACAGGGCTGGGGATATACCTTCCTAGAATGCTTGAGGCCTTGGGTTCAATCCCTAGCACCACACAGAAATAGAATAAAGTGAAGAATATAGTTAAAATATATAGAAAACAAAATTAGTTACCTCAGACCAAAAACAACAACAACAACCCTTTAAGAACAGAGCCAGTTGTAAAACAAAATAAGTGAAATATAAATTAGTGTTTGAGTAGTTCTGGTGACTCCTTGCACAATTTTGATAGCTTAAAACTAGATCATCTGTTCAATAGAGCAATTTAGTTATTTCAGAAACTTCAAAACTGTCATAACCTCATATATAAGAATCTAGCTAATGAAACAATGACATAAACACAAAGATGATACATGGATAATGTCAGTGTAATGGTGAAAAGCAACAGAAAAATGGTTAAATTGCCATGCCAGGGAACATAGGAAATGTCAGTTTTTTGATAAATACTTGTGATGAGAAAATCTCAAAATACTAAGAGATAAGAGCATACAAGACATTTGCAGCCTTTGGAATAGGAGAGTGATGGCAGGAGAGAGAGGAGCAGACACATCACGGCTTCCTGCAGAGAGGACGGGGAACCCTGCAGAGTATATGGGAGGGATTGTGTGAGCAACAGGACATCAGTGTCTACCTTCTCGTCCTCATATACACAGTATTCAGGTCTCTAAATTCTTTTATTCCAAAAGGAGGTCCTCAGATCTACTCAGGCTGCCCAGGTACTATTTTGTGATGCTGGAGATCCAACCCTGGACCTCATATACACTATGCAAGCATCTGCCAAAGCAGTCTTCAGTCTTCAGTGATAATTTGGAAATCCACCTTGTCCAAAGTGAAATGAATCTAGTGAACCAAAGTGAATGTACCAGACTGGGACTCTGTCATTCAAAACGTCAGTCATCTCTCACTTTAACAAAGTTGATACCTGGCTTGAACAAGGCCTACGTGTGGTCCTTCCGTTCCAATTCCCAACATGAGCGCCACCTTCCCAACAAAGTTCTTCTGTAAATTAAAGCGGCGCTGACCAATATTAAAGCTTCCATCAATTAGAAATGCGATGTCAGCTTTACAGTCTGTGAATGTTGAACAAGTCCTCCCGTTAGCAGTCTCATGAAGGGGCAGGGAAAATGTTATTTTCACGAATGGGTATTTCATTCTTACCTTTATTGCCACTTTTCTTGTCAGGTGTTTTCTTTAGTCGTTTGCCTAAAAACAAAAGCAGCACTTAGCATTAGCAACAGAAAGACATGGAGTGGGGGAAGTAAGGAAGGTTGAGTCCAGAAACTGTGATGTGTTAGGCAAGTACTCTTATCACTAAACTATATCCCTAATACTTTAAAACCATTTTGAACCAGTTTTGCTGCCCACGCTGGCTTTGAACTTGTGACCCTTCTGCCTCAGCCTCTCATGTAGCTGGGAATGCAAGAGAGGAACATTGACCTGGTTAGACGTGTCACCCCCTCCCCCGCCCCAGTACTGGGGATTAAACCCAGGGCAATTGCACGGAGGTATACACAAGCCTTTTTTTTTTTGAGACAGAATCTTGCTAAATTGTTAAAATGCTAGGCTGGACTCAAACTTGAAACCCTCCTGCTTCTGCCTCTATAAAAAAGATTTTTAAAATATTCTCATGATTTTCTAGACTGAGAAAGTAGTGCCCCACAATGAAAGACATGACATGGCTATAGAAGGGCTACATATTTGATAGGCCTCTTACCTAAGATTTAAAATCACAAACCCGCCAATGGATGCAAGATTGAGAACTCAGAGCCTAAAGTTCTTAATTTTTTTTTTTTAACTTTAAAATGGCCATAGTTGCTGTGTGTGTGGTATACTCAGGATGCTGAGGCAGGAGGATAGTGAGAGGCCTCCCTGAGCAACTTAGACAGACTTTGTCTTAAAATTAAAATAAATAAAGTTTGGGGATGTAGCTTAGTGCTCCCTGGTTTTAATCTCCAATTTTAACATACAATCTTAGAAAAGGAGATCCCTGGCTGTTTTTTACAACAGACACACACCAGTCCTTTTATTTATATGATAGTATGATAAATAAGGGAATTTAGTGAAGCAAATGAAAAGTAGAACGTTCATGTTCTTTTACGTTGGCAAGTTCCTAGGCATATTCTGTCAAGTAGGACTTCCAAAGAATAATTGGCTGGATAAATACAAGAAGTCAAAAATACAAAGAAGGCAGGGATTTAGCTGAGTGGCAGTGTGCCTACCTTGCAAGCACATGGGCCTGAGTTTGACCCCAGATACAGCAAAAAAAAAAAACAAAACAACAACAACAACAAAAAACAAACAAAAAATCCAAGAAGGAACTTTAAATATAAATGTGAATATTCCTGTGGATAATGTATCAATAAACACAAGATATTTACTTTGCTTCTTTTTTGTAAGGCTTAATATTGTCAACTTACTGGATTGAGAAATGTGTAGGAAATCAGTAAAGTACACTTTGGGGTGTGTCTGTGAGAGTGTTTCCAGCAACGACTGGCACATAGGACAGGAAACTAAGGAAGGAACCCTGTCCTGACTGGGCAACACTATTCAACTGGGTGGGGGCCAGACAGGCAGAAGCAGCAGGAGCCATGAGCCCAGGCTCTAACTCTTTCTGCTTCCTGGTCGCCCTAAGGCAGCAGCTTTCCTCCATGGTCATGCTTCTCCCCCCTCAACCCAGGCCTCAAAGCAATGGAAGCAGCTGTCCTTGGACTGAACCTCTGAAACCCTGAGCCAAAATAATTCTTTCCTCCTCTTAAAAGTTGTTTCATCAGATATTTTGCCAAGGTTTTAAAGGAAACTTTCTATCAACAATACATTTCTTGGGGCTGGGGATGTAGCTTAGTGACACCAAGCCTGTCTGCCAAGCACAAGGTCCTGAGTTCAATCCCTGGTACCAAAAAAAGTCCTTTATGATTTCCAAACGCTGTGAAAGGCAAGTAGGAGATAGAGATCCCATGCTTTGTACCTGTAGATGGATGTGCTGTGGACACGGCCTGTCCCGTGGCTTCTTGAGTACTACTTTTGCCTTCTGTTAAAATAAACATAAGTCTAGTTTTTCTTCCTCCATCATCAAAGCATTATGAATCTAATTCAGGATGTAGGTGATAAATGGCACAGGGTAATGGCGATGAACAGTAAAAACATTGTGCTGCATGTTGGTTTCAGAGAACCCGAAGGGAATCTCAGCTATTACATTTGAAAGAATTATCAAAAATGAATTTACTAGTTTTGCAGTTTAGTGTTACTTGGTAAATGTCCAGGCATTCTGACTCCAGGCAATTCATGTTTCTGCTGCTACTGTCTCACAGCAAACTGTTCTTTCTTTACTTACTTACCCACATTTGGCTGGTGCAATACATGACACCCTTGTGGTTTCCTACCTGTTCACCACAGTTGGCTTCTTCCTGACCACAGGTTTTTCCATCAGAATCAGAAAGTTTGGCCAAGGAAAGCAGAACATTTTTTTTTTTAGGGAGGGGCCATATTTGCCCAAAGTGAGAACGATTATACCTACTAGTCACTGTGAAAGAGGTGGACCATCTGGAAAGCATTTGAGACCGGATGCCGTTGGCATCCACTGAAGAATAGTTTTCTCGACCAGGTAGGCTATATACTCGCACAGGTCCCCCCGAGGTGCTGATTACGCCCCTGCAACATAAGAACAAGAGCTGAGACACTACGTTTTTCCGGGGTGTCTACCAACTTATAGTGCCATGCTGCATCTATTGCTCTCATTAATCAAGAAAATAGTTCAGCAGGGAAGTCAGCAAGCATAATGACAGCCTTTTCAAAACTTGCCTACACTGGAACAAAACCTGTTGAGGAAACAGTTTTGTGTTGTCAAATTTCTTAAGTGTTGACAGGAATACAAATGTATTAGCCTGTTTGCTACAACTGGGAAACTCAGTTCATAAAAAGTACCAAACAGCTGAGTCCCTAAGATACTCCACAGGTCTTTGGATCGTATTTTTTTTTTTTTTTTGAGACAGGGTCTTGCTTTGTAGTTCAGGCTGGCCTTGAGCTCACTGTGTAGCCCAGGCAAGCCTGGAACTCAGCAATCCTCCTGTCTCTGCCTCCTGAGTCTGGGATTACAGGTGTTAGCCACCATGCCCAGCTTGGATTATATATTTTGTTTTGTTTTGTTTTGAGACAGGGTCTCGCTTTGTAGTTCAGGCTGGCCCTGAGCTCACTATGTAGCCAAGGCAAGCCTCGAACTCAGCAATCTTCCTGTCTCTGCCTCCCGTGAGCCACCACGCCCAGCACTGTGGTATGTGGTATTGATTGCTGGTGAGTGTGAGTCACCATACCCAGAATTGTATGTGGTTACCGGGATTGAACTCAGGACCTTGCACTTACAAGGCAGGCGCCAAAACCACTGAGCTAAATCTCTGGCCCCTGGATTGTATTTTTTAAAAAAGCATCTCACATTGTCCCTTCTGCTGTAGGAGAGCATGGCACTAGCTAACAACTGTGATATGAGCAAGATACTCAGCAATTCTCTAAATTCAGTTTCCTCAGCTCTAAAATGGAGCAAAACTACCTACCTTGTAGAATTGTGGTGGGAGTTAAGAAAATGGCTAACACACAAGAAAACCCCCCATAATATATGAAATAATGGGGAGTGTTTCAGAGCCAATGGATCTAACTGCCAAAAGTTAATACAATCTGCCCTCAGTCAGAAAGCTTCTCTTGTGTATTTGGTGTTTCAAGGGTACATGGCAAAACTTTTCAACTATACCCCTCTTCTATGGCCTTAACTGGCACCTAAGGAAAGCGAGGAGGAAGATGGCCCAGATGGCTTCAAAATGGGGAAATAAGTAATTATGCTCGCATCTCCTCTCTCCCACAGCTGTTTGTGCTTACCTGTGGATGGCGGCACCACAAATGCTGGACACTGAGGCATAAACTATGTTTCCAAACACAGAGAATTCCTCCAGAGGGCAGCCCCCGGGGCAGAGGACATCTGCTTTCTCTTTCCTGATGTCCAAGCCTCTGGTAAAGCAGGTGATAGCAATGGGAACTGAAAAGAAAGAGGAGAGTGGAATAAGGATCCATAGGACCTCTTGGGGGACTAAAGGAACAGGTATTAGGGAATAAAATTTAAATTTTACTCCCCTAATTTCTACAGTTCTACCAATAATATTGACTATTCCATACCATTCCAGATTTTAGCGAGCCAAAAGCTGGCTTCAATTTAGTCTCCAGCCAGTCTAGGAATCTATTGTCACCATTTTCTCAGGTCTAGCTGTTTGAATGCACATATTTGCAAATCCATCAGACCTAGACAATGAGTCACTGAAAACTCACTCATGCTAGAATTGTAAAAAATCTCAACTCTGATAAAACTGTATATAGCTCAAAATAGTAAATCTGAACTGAGCTTTTATGGAACATTTTCATAGGAATGTGAAAAATCTAAGTTATCTCTCCCTCTGTAGGGGCATTTGTCTTCGTTATTTAATAAATGCACAACCTTAAAATCACTCTTTCACTTAAACCAGTGAAATGATCCTTAAATTCACAGAATGTTATTTAGCTCAATTGTTCACTTTACAGATGGGGAAATTAAAGCCATGGGGTTAATTTCCCAAAGAATATTCTACAACTTTCAGAGGCCTGAACATGGGAAAGTCCCGTCAGAATGCAGCATTTTCATCTTAATTGAATCTTATTATTTCTGTCCCAGATCTGTCCAAAGAGATGTATCAGCCAATGAACGCACTTTTAGAAAGCACTGTTAACATGCTCAAGTTTTACACAACCTGACTAATAATAAAAAAATTTTACTTTAAAGATGCTAGATAGGGACAACCTCTTGGCAATATATAACACGATAATATAAAACATTAATTCGTCAACTTACCATAGTCATTCAATTTAGATTAACGTTATTAAATACCACTCTTCAAAACCAAGAACTCCTTGAGCCAACCAACCGAAATCCCTCTCTTTTCCTAAGAGGAATACTGTGGTCAGCGCGCAGCTCTCCAGCGAAGTCTGTCTTGGGCGGGAAAAGGCCGTGGAAAGGGGACAGGGCTGACTCCCAGCTCAGAACCGCTCCAGAGAACCAGAGAAGTTAAAATCCTCACGGGAAACCGGGACTTCCGCTTCTCGTCAAACAGCCCCAGACCCTCCTGTCGTTTTTGGCCCAGGAAGGGCAGCACTGGGATTTGGGTCGGAGAATGGTCAGCTGCGAACATGGCTTTCCGAGGGAGGGCTGAGGAACGCGTCCTCGTGGCTACTTGTCAGGGACGCCAGACGCCAGATTCTGAAGAGTTGCCCTTTTACACTGCGGGGAACTGACCGAGCCGCACCCCCAGACAGGGACCTCTCCTCCTGCGGCAGAAACTCGAGATGGGCGAGCGAACGGACCGCCGGTGCTGCTTGGCGTCAGAGACCTCTACAGCCCACCCGTGGGGGGCGACATCCGCGCCAATCTAAGGGCTCCCGCGACTCCCGGCGCGGCGGAAGCCCCTGGCCTGGTGTGCCCCGCAGTGGGCTCAGAGAACCCCTCTGCCTCCGTCTCCCTCTTCGGCTCGGTTTTCCTCTCCCCGGGAGAACCCGGGAGCCGGGACACCTCCGGGGCCCCGACGTGCGCGCCTTCGCCCGGGGTCCCGATGCGGCCCCGCTGCCCCCGGTGGTGCTCGGCTCCTCCGGCCGCCTTGACCCAGCTCTCCCTCCGCGACCCTGGCCCCGCGACTCACCGGCCCCCTCGCCGCCCGCGGGCTCCGGCAGCAGCAGCAGCAGCGAGACACCTGCGGAGAGAGGAGAGGCGAGGGAGCGCGAGGCTGGCCGCTGCCGCCGCGCGGGGCGCGGGAAGGGCCGGGGCGGGGCGCGTACGCACCGAGGCACCACGCGGGGATCCCGGCTGCGGACATGGTGTGGACGGCGGCGCGGACCTGGGAAAGAGCGAGACAGAGAGGCGTCGGGCGCCGGCAAGGAGGACCGGCCAGCGGCTGCCCCGGCTGCGGTGGAGCCAACCCCAGAGCGGAGGTGCGGCCCCGGGCGGGGGGCGGGCCGGGCCGGGCCCGGGACCCGAGAGGGTGGGAGCGCGGGGAGCCGGGACGGCGACGCACCTGCGTGGGAACCGCCCGGCTGCGCCCGAGTGCGGAGCTCCGCTCGGCGGCCGCTATAAAGGCCGGGCGCGCATGAGCACTGCGCGGGGCGCGGGGGGGGGGGGGGGGGGGGGCCGGGCGGGGCCGCAGCCCCCGCCCCTCCTGCGGGCCCGAGGCGGGGCGGGCGCCTCCCCGCGGCGTGCGGCCCGGCTCTGGACGCGGTGCCCGTCGGGCCCGAGGAGCCCCGAAGGTCCCTGAGTCCCGGCACCGAGTGGGACCCGGCTTCGGGGCGCATGCGGAGCGGGCGGGGACCCCGCGCAGCCCTTGGTCTTCTCTCACGCCCGCGGCCCGCGGCTGAGCAGCGCGGGCTCCTCGAAACTTCCCCGCCTCGTGCTCTGCTGCAGACTTCCTCTCCGAAAGGAGAGCCCACTGGGTCTGGCGCTCGCGTGCCCCTCGCTTGCTAGGACGCCGCCCACCGCCTGGCTACCTGTGGCGGTTCAGACATGGGCTTGGTTTCTGCCGGAGGTTCCTTCTCCCACGCGGACTCCACGTACTGTAATGGCCCAGCCACTGGCCGGTAGATCCAGTGCTACTTATTTATAGCTGTCTGATAGCCCTTTCAGATTCCCACACCTCGCGCCTGTGGTGGTTTTGCACAACCTTGGATTTGGAAATATGTGATCGCCTCCAGCCCCACCCCAATTATACCGTTTTTGTAGGCGAACACGTAGAGAAAAGGCGGAATTCATGAGACAAATGACCCGCGTGGTAGCTAAGAACCAGCCCCAGGTACGGACAACCACCACTGACTTCCTGGTACAATTTCATTTCTTTCAAATAGATGTAGTTTTAGTTTATGTTACAGATTCATCCATTTTAAGAATATAATTCAGTGCTTTTAGTTTACACAGTTGTATAACCCTCATTTACGCTCCAATTTTAGAACATTTCCGTCAACCTCAAAATGGTCCCATCTACAACCTCTTCGGACACCCTCTCTCTTAACCACGGCCCGGCTGCTTCTCCCTACAGCCTTGTCTTGGGAAGTTCTTATAGATGAAATCAGACAAAATGGGGCATCTTTCACCACGTCTGTTTTGGGGGCTCAGCCACACCGAAGTATGTATGAGTACTTCCTTCCTTTGTGCAGCTGAATAGCGTTCCCTTTTTTCATACTGAGAAACAGACAAATCATGACCACTCAGAAGCACAATAGTGTACTAGTATTACAGCCATTCTCCTCATTCGAATAAATCATTATTTTCTCCAGGAAGCCGGGAAATATTTTCATTCCTCTGACTACCTGACTTCTTCTGAAGGAAAAAGACTGTCTTGTGAAGGAAAAAGACATTTGTGATCGGGATGATTTTTGATGCTTCTTTTCATGTTTGCTTTGAAAACAATGGTAGGACCAGGCGTGGTGGCTCACACCTGTAATCCCAGTACCCGGGAGGCAGAGGCAGAGGCAGAGGCAGAGCCAGGAGGATTGCTGAGTTCGAGGCTTGCCTGGGCTACATGGTGAGCTCAGGGCCAGCCTGAACTACAAAGTGAGACCCCAAGACCCTGCCTTAAAAAAAAAAAAAGCAGTGGTAGGTAGTAGAGAGAGTTGCTGTGTTCTTAGAAATCCAGTATCTGGCCACTGCCTCTTGTATTCTGAGCTTCAGGGAGAATGTCAAGCTTTAGGACCGGTAAAAGCTATCTTTTTCATTGTTGTTTACTGTGGCCTCAGTCAGGTTTAGATAATCTCTTCTATGAGGTCTGGGAAATTGTCACGCTGCTGCATAGTTAGGGAGACTTCCCAACGTGGGACAAACCATCAGTCCGCAGTGCAGCCTTCAGGTCCCCGAATGGCCAGAGGGGCGCGTGCCGTTCAGAACCCCCACACCCGGGTCCAGCAGCCCTCCTGTGATGTAATTTCACAGAGTGATTTGGCCTAAGTGAAAGAATGCAACCATTTCCATGACAGAGCCTGAGTTTGGGACTATTAAAAAATAAAGGAAATAGCTCATTGAGTTTCATGGTTGGTTACCCAAAAAGTCATTTTAATTATTTTGTTTTGAAACATTTAAGAGAAGTTAGGAGGGTGGAGAAGTGGGGATGAGATTTCTTTTTTTCAGTTTGTATGTACCTCAAGCTCACCATAAGTAGATGGAGGAAAAGTATCTGAATCTAGGAAGTTACTGCCTCTGCTTTCTGGAGACACAAAGTCAAAGCTGGATGTACTTGACTGAAAAGAAAAAAATTGTTAAAATTACAGAGCTTTGGATTCAGTTGGGTGACGTTTCGGGTATTGTACTGCTAGGATGCCTAAAGAGTATTTGATATTCAAAACTTGAGACTAACTCCCTATACAGTAGTTCTTTCTTAACTGGCCTGTGCATAGGAAACCACCCGGGAGCCTTAAAACGAGCTGATACCAGGGTATCCTCCCCTGAGATACGAAAGTACTGTAATTACCCTGAGATGGGACCAGAGCATTAAGAATTTTTAAAATTCTCCCAGTGATTCTCCTGGCCAACCAACTGTACATAAAACTCAGCTCAAGGTTAGAGGTTAAGCTAATAATTCTGATTTTTCATTCACCTTTCATTATCTCCTCATTAGAATTTTACCATTGATGTGCTTACAATGTTCTTCTGATAAAACAAAGGCATCTTCTGACCTGGTGGTTGGTTGAAAACACCATCTAAAGAGGGATTGAAATCTCTATTTCAAAAGCTATTTTCGCTGAGTGTGCTCTCTGGTTATATTTCCGACTTAGTGTAGAACGATCGCTGTTGTTGGGAAATAAGCTGACTCTAAAACTGATACCCTATATGCTTCTGTGGGCTTCAGGATCCTGATACTCCGAAAAGAGTTTCTCAGGAGTAGCATGGTTATCTGCTTGTGTTTGGTTTAATAATAATAATTATTATTATTATCATTATTTTTTGAGACAGGGTCTCGCTTTGTAGTTCAGGTTGGCTCTGAGCTCACTATGTAGCTCAGGCAAGCCTCGAACTCAGCAATCCTGCTGCCTCTGCCTCCCAAGTGCTGAAATGATAGGCGTGAGCCACCACACCCGGCACTGTGGTATGTGGTACTGATTGCTGGTGGGCGTGAGTCAGCACCCTGGTATTGTTTTATGTGGTTACCAGGGATCGAACCAGGGACCTTGAGCTTGTGAGGCAGGCGCCAGAACCACTGAACTAAACCTCCGGCTGTTGGCTTATTGTTATACTAAGTCAAACACTAAATTTACAGAAACTCTTTCTGCCCTGTTTTTACCTAAGTATGAATCTACCATTGCCCTAAAGGTTTTACATTTTTGTTGTCTTTTAGTCTTTAAAGGAGTATCAGTCCTGCTCCAGCCCCTGTGCCACTTACACCCTAGTAAATTGTTACTTAGCTAATGCAAATGCACAACGTAGTCACTTGATTTTAGTTATGGAGTCCTTAAGGCTACCTTCGATGTCCTGTAGCACCCCATAAGTTCCTAGAATTGATTCTATAGAGCAACATCAGCTTGCAAACTCTTATCATCACCTGTTACTGAATCCGGTGATGTTTATTCTATACCTATGTTTTCTGATTCTTTTCCATTGTCAATACGTTATACTAAGCAAATATGCACATCTATCCTCTCATGTTTTTCTTTTTCTTCTTTTCTTTTTTGTTTCAGCAGTGCTGGAGACAGAAGCCAGGGCCTCACAATGAGTTACATCCCCAGCTACTTTTACTTTGAGACAGGGCATTACTATATTGTTCAGGCCACCTCAAACTTTCAGTCTTCCTGCATCAGCCTCCTGCTTGTAAACATAGCCTTTCAGCTTTTGCTGATGCGTCAAAATAAATATCCACAGCCTCTGAGGAATAAAATTTTAAAACTGATCTAGGGGCTCAGGATGTAGCTCAGTGGTGGAGCACTTACTCACCATGTACAAACATTACATCCCTTGGATTTGGGGAAAAAAATCCAAACGATTTGATTCAAAGATGGCACTGCATATGAGGGCCCCTCCTGATATGGTGGGTGTGGAATTTTTACAATATGGTAACGCCAGTCTCTTTGTTCACCTGCGCAGTTCTGATGTAACTCTATAACGTAAAGCATACCCAACCAGATTGTAAAGTGTTAGTGTATACCTATATACGGGAGACAAAGACACAAGAATTGTATAAAAGGACGCAGTGGTGCCATGTTCTTCAACCTTTGGCTGCTAGTGCTCTGAGTCAGAGCCGGCACAAAATAAAGCTGCTTCCTGAGAAAAGGCCTTGGTGTCCTGTCTTTCTACACAAAAATTCCTACACCATGGTGACCACCTCCATGTCCGCTCCTGTAAAGTGAAACAGGTTAGACCAAGCAATTGGAAGGAACTTTCCCCTGGCGCCCCTCCGTGGCTGGGCATATGTTTGCTCCCTGGGCCAATGTTAGTTTGCAGGGGCTGTGCTGCCTTCCGAGGTTCAAGAGGTACACTGGGCACTGCATCCTGGCGCTGCACCTGGCGCCCACTTCTTATGCAAGGTCTCTTTTTATTCACCTCTGCCTTGGTTGGCCTGGATCTTGTCTGTCCCTCATTTTATGAGAAATAATGAGGTCGCATTGTCACTGGAACACCCTTGGACTGTCCTGGTGAGGGAGGGCACGCAACAGGGAGCAGATGAGCTCTGTCAGGTCAGCGCCTCCCATACGTGGTCCTCAAGGGAAGGGTTTTTCTTCCCTGGTGCATTGCTGTACGTTTTATTTGTTTGTTCACTTTTTTTGAGATGGAGGTCTCACTACTTTGTCCACACTGGTTTTGGTTTCTAGGGCCCAAGTGATCCTTCTGCATCAGCCTCTTGAGTGACTGGTGCATGGCACTATGCCCAGCTTTAAAATCTGTTTGTTTGTTTGTTTTTTGGAGACAGAGTCTTGCTTTATAGTTCAGGCTGGCCCTGAGCTCACTATGTAGCCCAGGCAAGCCTTGAACTCAGCAATCCTCCTGTCTCTGCCTCCCGAGTGCTGGGATTACAGGCGTGAGTCACCACACCTGGCACTGTGGTATGTAGTATTGATTACTGGTGGGTGTGAGTCACCACGGCCAGCGTTGTATGTGGTTAGCAGGGATCAAACTCAGGACCTTATGCTTACGAGGCAGATGCAGGAACCACTGAACTAAATCTCTGGCTCTAAAATCTGTTTTTAAGGCCCAGGGATTTAGCTCAATGGTTCAGGCATCTGCCTGGCAATCCCAAAGTCCCAAAGAGTTCAATCTCTGGTACTACATACCATAGTGCTGGGCATGGCGGTTCATGCCTGTAATCCCAGCAGTCAAGAGGTAGAGGCAGGTGGATTGCTGATGGTTCAGGCCAGCCTGAACTACAAAGCAAGACTCTGTCTCAAAAAACTTAAAAAAAAAATTCCCCTTAAGGTCCAGAGATTAAACTCAGTGGTGCTGGTGCCTTGCCTAGCAAGTGAAAGGTCCTGAATTCGATCCCCGTACAACAATACAGGGTGTGGTGACTCACCCCCACCAGCAATCAATACCACATACCACAGTGCAGGGTGTGGTGGCTCATGCCTGTAATTCTAGCATTCAGGAGGCAGAGGCAGGAGGATTGCTGAGTTTAAGATTTGCCTGGGCTGAGCTCAGGGCCAGCCTGAACTACAAAGCGAGACCCTGTCTCAAAACAAACAAACAAACAAAAAACCTTTGTTTTTAAGTGGGTCATTTGCTAAATCTAAAGAAGGTCAGAATCATATTTTTTTGATATGTCTCTTAAGTGTCTTGGTACATATAGAGTTTTTCTTCATCTCTTAAAAAACCAACCTCCCTCCTTCCCTCCCTCCCTCCCTCCCTCCCCACTCTCTCTCTCTTTCTTTCCTTAATTAAAAAATCCAGGTCACTTTCTGTAGTTTTCCTCATGGTCTGAGTTCTTCTAATTGTATCTCTGTGATCTAATGTGTTTCTCTGGACCCTATATTTCTTATAAATTTGGGTGTTTGCTACAAAGGTTTGATCAGATTCACTTCACTTTTTCTAAATTATGGTAAAAATATAGTACTGAATCTACCATCTTATCTATTTTTAATTATACAGTTCCAAAGTGCTAAGTATGTTTAAGACTCAGGAAATTTTGTTATTTCATGCATACAGGCTGTTTGGTAGATATGAGTTTGAGCTTGTAAAGCACAGGAGGTATAAAAGCTTCCTTTTGTGATGCTGTCCATCATTCCTTACCTTGAAAATGGTAATTTTTAAATTTTGGCATTCCTTTCTTTTTCTTTTTTGAGACAGGGTCTCGCTTTGTAGTTCAGGCTGGCCCTGAGCTCAGTATGTAGCCTTGGCAAGCCTGGAACTCAGCAATCCTCCTTCCTCTGCCTCCCGAGTACTGGTATTACAGGTGTGAGCCACCATGCCAGGCACTGTGGTATCTGGTACCTGGGATTGAATTTGGGACCTTGAGTTTTGCAGGCAGATGCTGGAACCACTGAGTGAAATCCCCAGCACTAGCATTCCTTTATTTATGAAGAAAATTCCTTCCTGTGGTCACTCTGGGGTACATATCATATAGGAAAAATAAGAAAAAAATCAATGGTTTGTTTTTCTTTTTGACCTTTGCTTACCTTTTCAAAAACAATAGGTTGTCAAGATTTCAGAAACTAACCTCTGATTTTGTGTGGACGTCAGCTGGGGAAACAAATGTTCTGGAGAGGGATGGTAGTCATGGGTGGATCACAATCTGAATGTGCAGGTGCCACAGAAGTAAAACTTAAAAATGGTTAAAATAGTGACTGTTCTATTTCTGTCCTTTTTACCACAATAAAAATAAGTATTCTTGCATTCTCCAAGACTGACTGATCTTTCTTTTTAAGTCTTCTTACAAATTCATGAGTTTTAACATATTTGATTCATTTTAGTCTGTTGCAGCCCTTCAGCTAATTGGCCTATTTTTGATCTACAAAGACTTTTCTAGCTCGATCTTCACCCCTCTTGATGTTGACTCTAGTAATTATTTGATAGTTTCCTTAGTCTGAGGTATGACAAGGTGTTCCGTGCTCATCTTGGAAACTTCCTGTCCAAGGCATGGAATTAGCTAGTTCTGCAAGAAACTCCAGTTCCTTTGAGCGGGAAACAGAGTTAGATGTTATAATCCAGGTGCTAGACAGTACTCATTCACACTGCATTGGTCATATTCTCAGGCCTTTTTAGTAGACAGAGCCAGGGATAGATTTTCCATAAAATATATTACATTTTTCTACAGGCCTTTCTAACTCCAGTTCAGGACCGTAGGGTGCGTACTCAAATGCGTTGATATTATGTCTTTATTGGTTTTCACATGAAGCTAAAATCTCAGTTCTCAGTGGCACTGCATGAGTTGCTGATCTACGCTAACAGAGTGTACTTATGTAATGTTTGAGGACCATAAACAACTATAGAAAAATGAGGTGTGAAGAGCCCCGAATACTGAGTCTTGAGTAAGCCATTCCACACCCAGTTTCAAAGTGACTATGTTCTCAATTCTCTTGAGAATGGTACATGATGGAAAGGAGAAAAGAAATGAGTTTATTGTATACACTGGAGCCTGAAGGAGTTAGAGTTTGGACAATGGGCTACAGAGGGCTGCTTTAGATTATTCTGGTAAGCTTCAGTCCCTTAGGCAGAAGACATTTAAGATTAAAAAGGCATGGACTAGAGTAACTTGTTTGTACAAAAGTTAAAGAAAGTTCTGATCTGTTCCTGTTTGTCCTTTGGAGCAGTATAATTTCCTTCTGTCTAAAAATTTGTTTTGGATTGTGACATAATTGAGATGGTCACTTCTATACTCAGTGACGTCTGTTTGTTTGGACCTGCTGGTGACTGAGTTTAAGTAATCCAAATGTGGTGTGTTCCTCACATGTTACTGTATCTGACAGTTGGGAATTTGACTGTTTGGTGTTCTTTCTCTTGATTTCTTTCAGTCATTTTAGTAGTGAAGTTAGTCTTTTGGTTTTTAAAAAAATATTATTCCAAGCTGATTGTGGGAGCCTATGGCTCTAATGCCAGCTCCTTAGGAGGCTGAGGCAGGAGAATCTGGAGTTCAAGGCCAGGCTGGGAAACTTTACAAAATCCAGTCTCAAAAAAAAAGAAAAAAAAATTACAAGGCTGGGTGTATAGCTCCATGGTAGAGTGCTAGAGTGCTCTTGGAGTTAATCCTGGGATTACAAAAGAAGAAAAAAGTTTTTTATAAAATTATGGTTTTTTTAAAAAAGTTTGTGTGCATGTCTGTTGTTGTTTTGAGATAAGGTTTCACAGTATAGTTCAGACTGGCCTTGAACTCACTATGTAGTTCAGGCTGGCCCTGAACTACTGGCAATCTTCCTTCCTGCCTCAGCCTACCAAGTTTTGGGATAATGGGCATGCACCACCAAATCCAGCAATTGTTTTTTAAGAGACAGGGTTTCACTATTTTTCCTAGGCCATCCGCAGACTCCTGGTCTCATATGATCTTTCTGCCACAACCTCCCAAGTAACAGGTGTGTGCCACCATTTCCAGTTTAATTTTTAATTTTATTTTATTCTTTTTTTTTTTTGAGACAGGGTCTCACTATGTAGTTCAGGCTGCCCTTGAACCCACTATGTAGCCCAGGCTGGCCTTGAACTCAAGGCAGTCCCTCTGCTTCAGTCTCCTCAGTACGGGGATTATAGGTGTGCACTACTACACCTGGCTCCTCAGTTTAATTTTTATCTTGAAAATTCTTTTAGATGTGGTTCGTTTTGCTTCTTTGTAATGGGGCTGAAGAAGGATCCTAAACTCCTGAAGATAACTGCCTTAGACACTGAATAAGACTCAACCTTTAAACTTAACAGTTGCTGAAAACACAGAAGGTAACAAATACAGGAAATATTGATTTTGTCTCCATCCCCCTATTGAACAGTCATTGATTTTTATAATTACAGTAAATGTTAGACTCTGGTGCCCTGGTTGGAGCCGCTGAGTGACGGATGGTGGCATCCAAGAGCCTGAGTCTCCCTCCCTCCTCTTACAATGGAGGAGCAGAATGAGGGAGAAGCAGCTGGCTCTGAACCAGCGCGCCACTCTCAGGCCCTTTCCAGTACACCTGCGCGGTCCGCCAGACTCAAGCTGAAGCACTTGCCCAGATGTAGCACCAGGGACTGGTATCTGGTATCATTTGGACTGGGGGCTTGCGAGCAGATCAAGAGACATAAAGTGCAGGAGGCTTGGGCCAGATTTAGCTCAGTGGTTCAGGCACCTGCCTAGCAAGCGCAAGGTCCCTGGTTCGATCCCTGTAACCACATACAACAGTATCAGGTGTGGTGTCTCAGCCCACCAGCAATTGGTGCCACACACCACAGTGTAATCCCAGCACTTGGGAGGCAGAGGCAGGAGGATTGCTGTGGGTTCGAGGCTTGCCTGGACTACATAGCAAGCTCTGGGCCAGCCTGAACTGCAAAGTGAGACCTTGTCTCAAAAAAAAAAAACCAAAAAACCAAAAACAAAAAATGTGCAGGAGGCTTTTGGTTGACAGTGGGCTTTTTGTGTTAAGCTCCTCCAAAAAGACAATGATACAAATATGCGGACCCCTTTTAGCTTCACAAAACAAGAGCATTCTCACAACGGGTACATAGGATATTATAAAAGAGAAGGCTAAATGGAATGTCCCTCTGAATGGTGCCAAGGATCTAGTTTCATGGTCCAGGAAGGGACAAGAATGGCCGTTGTCTATTGCTGATTCTCGATCTCTGAACATTCATGTCCTCCACAGTATAAGCTGGATGCCCACAGGGGCTGGCACCATGCTGGACTCTGGGGAACAACGATGAATATAACCAAACCCTGCTGTCAAAGAATGCATCGTCTGCTGCAAGGGAAGGAGTCACTGAATACTTTTGCTAGTAGGAAATGTTTAGCGGTCCTCATTCTCAGGAATTTTTCCTCCACATTTAATGCAAATCCTTCATTTGAAGCCTGTTTCCATTCTTTTT
>PVIC010038190.1:0-17717 GCA_004025085.1 Thryonomys swinderianus | reverse complement strand
TCTGAGCTCACTATGTAGCCCAGGCAAGCCTCGAACTCAGCAATCCTCCTGTCTCTGCCTCCCGAGTGCTGGGATTGCCCAGGCACTGTGGTATGTGGTACTGATTGCTGGTGGGCGTGAGTCTCCACGCCCAACATTGTATGTGGTTACCAGGTTCGAACTCAGGACCTTGCCCTTGCAAGGCAGGTGCCGGAACCACTGAGCTAACTCTCCGGCCCAGGGAGATTCTGATTTTTAATTCCCTTAAGATATTAACTCCAGAAGCACAAAAAAGGTTACAACTAATACAACAAGCCATACATAACCAACAGGTATTTTGTATTAACTATCTAATTTATTTGTTTGTATTTAATACCTCCCATTCACCTACAGGTTTTATAGAACAATGCTATGAAAAGCAAATCTTTACCATAAAATGGCTGTTTTTATCTAACAATAGTCCGTCATATGTTAATAGATTTATTCAAAATTTCTTTCTTATTTGGCATGTTAAACATAATACTGGTATTTCATATAATCCACAAATATGGGCCATAGTAAAAAGAGCCCATGCCACTCTCAAACATCAGTTGCTTAAACAATCAAAAGGAGAAAGTCAGCTGCCTCCACAAGCCCATTTAGATCCAGTTGTACTTAACCTTTTAAATCCTGCAGCAGATTTCATACAACTACCTACTATACTTCATTGGTATATAGATGCCATGGCTAAGACCCAGAAACCACAAGTCCTTTGGAAAGATGTCTGAACAGGTAAACTGAGTGACCCCACTGCTTTAATAACTTGGGGGAGAGGCTTTGCTTGTGTACTGACAGATTCCAATAAAACCTTGTGGCTGCCCGCCTGGAACGCACAACCATGGGTCATGTTGGTAGGATCACCAACATCTCTGAAAACACATGACAGCACCCCTGTTGAGACTGATGGGCCAGCTGCACCAAAGCTACCCACCTCACCTGGGATGACTAATACAGCCATCGCAGGGCCAGGACCAAGAAAAAGTCCAGGACCAAGACATCAGACATCACCTCCAGAGGGAGAACAAGCATAGATTCATAGGTTAAATATGTAGATAGATAGATAGATAGATAGATAGATAGATAGATAGATAGATAGATAGATAGAGAGAGAGAGAGAGAGAGAGAGATAGAGAGACAGACAGACAGACAGACACACACACACACACACACACACTTAGGGTGGTAACTTAACAATGTTCCTTACAGGTATAAAGCACTTTTCATTCCTCTTGATTCTAATCATGAGATCTCTGTTAATTGGCCTAGAGAAAGTTTTTGACCCATCTTAATTACAATTAGAAGCCCTAAAAATTATACAAGAGATATTATAGTTCAGTTTGGCCAAATATATTTGAGTGCACTGTAATTTTATAGATTGTCTTATATGTTTGTCTTTTTATGTTTGTCCAGTTGTGTAACTTGTCTAATTGTTTTGTTTGAGCTCAAAATAATTTTTCTTTTGCTTTTGATCTTTACAAAAATAATTTTTCTTTTCCTACAAGATATACACCCGTAATTAACCTTCAGATAAATGTTATTAAAGGCATACCTTTCTTTCCATAAGGTTGCTAGTGATGCTCAAATATTCTGCAAAAATACTGTATGTTGGGCCGGAGATTTAGCTCAGTGGTTCCAGCGCCTGCCCGTTAACCACATACAATGCTGGGTGTGGAGAGTCACGCCCACCAGCAATCAATACCACATACCACAGTGCCAGGCGCAGTGGCTCACGCCTGTAATCCCAGCACTCCGGAGGCAGAGACAGGAGGATTGCTGAGTTCGAGGTTTGCCCGGGCTACACAGTGAGCTCAGGGCCAGCCTGAACTACAAAGTGAGACCCTGTCTCAAAACAACAACAACAACAAAATACTATATGTTTTTCCTTAATTGCAATAATCCAAACAAGTTTTATCAGGTACATACAGAATACTTATTGCCACAGTCTGTTTTTTCCAAATTATAAAAAGAAAAAATTCTTTCCTTTTCAATAAAAACCCTAGAAGTTTGGAGACTGCTAAATGGACCTCCCCTTGGTGAACAGAGGAACAGCTGACCAGAAAATAATTATTCTGGTCTTTGTTCACTAATGGGACCACCAGTACTTTCACAACCTTATGAGAAACTCATCCCAACAAATATTGTTGCAGTATTATTACAAATTGGTTGCGTTGGTACACATCAAAAGTTTAAGGTCTACAAATGTTGTAAAATATTTACATTGGTAAAATTCTAAATGTATTTATTATGTTTACATTGGTGATCTTCAAAATATTAATTTAAAAAAGGGGGAGAGTGTTAGTACAAAGATGCCTTTGGTACCAAACTACATTGAAGGATACAAGGTTTAATATAATTGTGAGACTTATTATTGCTATTTAACTGGTGTGCAAGATGTATGTATGCTCCATAATTGTACAGGTCTTCAAACATTGTGTATGGTATTAATCTTTTGATTTGGACATTTGCCATACATTTTGGGGAAGTAAGTATATCTAACAATGGCTATTCTACAGTAGAGACAAATTTAAGTGTATCACAAGGATAATGTCACAATTGTCATGCTAAAATAATATGTATAAGTTCTTTTTTTTTTTTTGAGACAGGGTCTCACTTTGTAGTTCAGCCTGGCCCTGAGCTCACTATGGAGCCCAGGCAAACCTCGAACTCAGCAATCCTCCTGTCTCTGCCTCCCGAGTACTGGGATTACAAACGTGAGCCACCACGCCCAGCTATGTATAAATTCTTTAGTTAAGGCCCTTTTAACTTTAGACAGTGACTTAACCACTAAAACAACCATGATTAGCAAGTGTAATAGCCTCCTAAACCTATGTTTTTATTCCTAAATGCTTTATATACGGATAGATTTAATAGTTGAGTTCAGTACTCCAATTGCATATGCTATGCTATTGATCTTCTCTCCTGGGTGTGTAACTAAAATTCCAGAGACCAGAGCTAAAAAGGTGTAACTGGGCTAAAAAGGCAGCAAATATTTTGGCCTTGGCCCTCCAAGGTCAACTAAAACTACTGAAGATTCAGGATGGACCTGAGGGAACCATCTCCAAGAGATCCTATGATCCTAAAAGTGTGCCAAAGGAATGTCATCTCATGAGAAAAAGAAATCTCCCATGCCTTTGCAAAAAAGCAATATGGTCAAGCAAGGTCATGACATATCCTAATGGCTGACACTAACAGAAGAGCTGAGAGACTGCATGGTTCCAAGATCCTGCCTGAGGAGACTTGTTTGACCTTGTTAGATAGTAAGAGATTTTTATTTAATATAGATCTCACTAGACCTTGGTCTTAAACATCCAGTAGAAAAGTATGAATCTTTTACTTACCGACTAGACTTCCAAATTCCAAGTAATCATACATGTATAACTGTTAGATATTTTTGTTTTATAATATCCACCAGATATAATTTCTAAACAGGATTCATTGCTAATTTACAACATGTTTTCATTTAAGGCCTATTAATTAAATTGGCTCCCTGTCTGTGGTCTTTTCTACATCAACCCTTCTCTCTCCAAGCAATTAATTGATACCAGTGCCCTTTCTCCTCTAATGACAGAGATAGACTTGCATTTAAGAACTTTATAGATATTTAATTCAGTCAAGCGTATTAGGGGCTCTGATGTAGGGATAAGCCATTGTTGGGTATGCTTGCATTTTCCTAAAAACACACATAAAATAAAAAAGAAAGGGAGATATGTTGAGAACATGTTTTGGGAGAAATAACTGGAAGGTCAAACTTGATCAGGCCTTCCTGGTGCAGATGGGCTCTGGACTCAACTCCCCTTCACCTTTGCTAACAACAAAGACTCTGGTCTTCCCACATGCTGTGATGCTTCAAGGCTGAACTATACCATTGCCGCTGTCTGCCCTGCCTAGGGGGATCTTCATCTGCATAATGTCTCTAAAACTCTGGGAGGTGTCTGCCCTGCCCACAGGGTCTGTTACATTCTGTTACTCTAGAGGTACTGAATCAAAGGTGTGGTGGGCTGGGGCCTGGAGTCTTTTGCTACCCAGAGTAGCATGGATCACGCCCAAACTTAGCCTCTCTGAACCTCATTTCTGCCTACTTATTAATTATTATTTCGTTGTGTGCCATTGACTCACAGGAGACTAGAATCTAATGAAAGGTTCTAGTTACGTTCCCTTCCCCTGGTTCCCACAGGAAGGGAAGCAACCAGAGCCTCTGAGTACTTCCTATAAGATTTCATCTGTTTTACTGCTAAGGAGAAAAGCTGGCAATCAGAGGCAGAGGTCTTCAAGACTGGATGAAATACTCGTGACTTTAATCCTTACTTTACATGTTGATATTATATTTTATATCATATCCTATTGTACAGCACCGTTTTCTCCTGGAGTTTACTGGTTTGCTGTTATCAGTTTTGGTTATTCTAAAGCAGTGATGGGGAACCTTTTAGAGTCCTATTGCCCAAACTGCAATCCAAAACCCACTTATTTCTCACAAAGAGCCAATGCCACCATTAAACCTGAATACTGAGGTTTGAGTTTAGAAAAAAAACAAGTTATCCAATGGTGGCTGCTGGGGCAACTTGGCCCACACACTAACAGAGGGCTCTGTGTGTCCTCGAGGCACATGTATCATGGGTTCACCACCCAAGGAGTCTGCTTGGAGATTTCTCCATTGTCTCCTGACTTGTTCACGCCCTATGAGTGCAGGCATCATCAGCTTTTGTTGCAAGGCAAACAACCTTGGCAACAGAAACAAGGTTTCCCTTAGGGACAGAGAGCTGATTTCCTGCCCAGGATAATAAAGACAATAACTTCTCCAAGACAAAGGCTGGGAGGATTTGCTCGCAGCTCTTCATAGAGGACACAGGTTCCTCAGATGTGTCATAACCCCACTGCTCTGCATTTCTACCCAGCCCCAGCCAGGCCTTCTGCAGTGCTGGCCCTCAGGGAATGTAGAGGGCAGGGGACGGGCAGGAATAGAAGCTCAAGCTCCCTGCTATTCTAAGAGTAATAAAAGCCTTTGTCTCTGACCCAGGAGTGCTTTGTGGCAGGCTGGTGAGTTAGGATGCAAATAGAGTAAAACATTTTGCTTGGCCAACTAATCTGAGAAGGAATCTAGAAATCAGCCACTAAGTTTGGTAGGGTGTCTTTTTTTTTTTTTTTTTTGAGACAGGGTCTTGCTTTGTAGTTCAGGCTGGCTCTGAGCTCACTATGGAGCCCATGCAAGCCTCGAACTCAGCAGTCCTCCTGCTTCTGCCTCCCAAGTGCCTGGATGACAGGCATGAGCCACCACTCCTGGCACTGTGGAATGTGGTACTGATTGCTGGTGGGTGTGAGTCACCAAGCCCAGTATTATTGTATGTGGTTACCAGGGATTGAACCAGGGAACTTGAACTTGCTAGGCAGACGCCGGAATCACTGAGCTAAATCTTCAGCCTTTGGTAGGATCTCTTGTACCTTGCATTAGAGCCTAACACAAAAAAAATGAAACAAAATGACCTCTATGATACTGTCCATGTTCAAATCATTTCCTTCATTTCACTTTATTTCTAAATTCCTATTAAAGTTTGGTCTTATTAATTATAAAATGAAAACTGCTAAAGAACTGATTGGTCACTACATTATCAAAATACATAAGCACAGTGGCCAAGTTATATTAACGTGAAGATCTTGGTTTACTTTTTCAGCATGTAACTGTGGTCATTTTACAACTAAAACAAACCAGTCACATTTACAGCTCTGAGCCTTTGCCCTTAACTGGAGTATTTTCTTCACTCTGTGCCCTTAGAAATGTTACACATCCTTAAATGTAGAGCCCCAAATTTTTCTTAAGACATTTTTCCTCTACAAAAGCAGAATTATTTCCTCCCTGTAGATCCACAATGCATTGTCCTGATCAGTAGCAGTGCATTTTTCCTGCTGTCATGGTTGGCAGTATCCCCAGCCAGCCTGTATGCTTGCTGAGGCCAGGCAAACCAGTATATTTGCCTTTATAGTAGGTGTACAATAAAAACTTGGTTAAACTGCTTCAATCTAATTACATATACTATTGACGGTACCTATCAGAAGAGGAGCACTAAACTACAATTGAACTATTCAAAACTATTACTCAGCTATGATGAAGAAACTCATTTTCTAACCCTGAATTTCTTCAAAAACACTAATCATGGAAAAAATGAAATGAAATACACATTGAAGAGCTCTAAACCATTCACTAATTCAAAAACTTTAACACCCTCAAAGATGTTTCTCACCCTCTGGCTATAGCTACTAGATTTCTTTTTATTACAAATAAATTCTAGCTGCTAGCCATAATTTTAAAAAGCTGTCAATTTTTAGAATACATAAATATAACCTCTACCATGACTTTTCCTGTAAATAACCCGAGGAGCTTATTTAAAATAGTTTCCTTCTAGTAGTGTTGAATTTCAAAGTCATACCACATCTCAAATCCAGGCATACTCTGTTAAAGTGTAAACTGCTCACCTGAGTTTCCACTTGGGAGATTGTGACCATGCCATCCTTTGACACGTGAGCCACTATGCACTTTTTATACTGCAAAGAAACACAATATTAGCAAGTTTGTAGAGTTTTCAAACTGCTCTAAGACACAGTGAAAAGTACCAAAAGAGAGGTACTTAACCCCTCTGTGCCTCTCTTCCCCATCTATAAAGTGGAGAGTATAGTAATAGTACCTACCTTACTGGAATGTTGTCAAGACAAAACGAATAAACTCAGGGATCAGAAATTTTTTCTCTGATACACCATATTACAGTTATTTTAGGTTTTATAGGGCATATAAAGTTTCTGTCAAAACTATTCCTTCTTTTGAAATAAAAATAATACCCTAAAAACAAAAAAAACATGATGAGACCACTTTGAGATGTGCTATAAGTATAAAATATACATCATATTTCAAAGGCTTAGTCCAAAAAAGAAAACAATGGAAATATTTCCTTAATATGTTTTAACATTTATAACATGTTAAAAGGATTTTTTAATACACTGGATAAATCTTTTTTTTTTTTTTTGAGATAGGCTGGCCCTGAGCTCACTATGTAGCCCAGGCAGGCCCTGAATTTAGCAATCCTCCTGCCTCTGCCTCCCGAGTGCTGGGATTACAAGCGTGAGCCACCACTCCCAGCACTGTGGTATGTGTAACTGACTGCTGGTGGGCATGAGTCACCACACCCAGCATTGTATGTGGCTCCTTGCACTCGAGGCAGGCGCCGGGAACCACTGAGCTAAATCTCCGGTCCCGGATAAATCTTTTATATTGTTTAAAATTAGTTTTCAAAAAATCTAAAATAATTTTTAGCTAAAGAGCCAAACGAAAATAGACCAGGCAGGGTAAATGCACTATAGTTTGATGACACCCAAGCTAAACTATGTGAAGAACTTACTTACGTCTGGCACATACATGTGTTTCCCTGAAAATATGACCTGGCTAGAAAATAATTCGTTTTGAGAATTAGAGATCAAAACTGCCAGCCCCATTTAGCCTATCCTTGCCTACTGCCTTACAGAGTAACCACCAAACAAGAGAACAGTGATGGCAAGTAAGGCAAGGATAGGCTCACAGGGGCTGGAATTTCTGATCTCTGGGTTTTCAAGGGTGATTATTTTCTGGCTAGGTCTTTTTTTGGGGCAAATAGGGTAGTAACTGCTAAATAAGTATTCTGAAAAAAGGAAAAGGTACCCAGAATTACTTTATCTGAATGCAACCATTATTGTCTTCCTGGTTTTTGCCATGACCATAAATTCTTCATACATTCACAGTCAAAATATTAGGGTGGCTCACGCCTGTCATTCTGGCACTCAGGAGGCAGAGGCAGGAGGATTCCTGAGTTTGAGGCTTTCCTGAGCTACATAGTGAGCTCAAGGCCAGCCTGAACTACAAAGTGAGACCCTGTCTCAAGAAAAAAAAAAAAATTAGGGCCAGGATGTAGCTCAGTGGCATAGTGCCTACCTGGCAAATGCAAGGCCCTGAATTGAATTCCTGGTACCAAAAAAAGAAAAAGAAATATTCAAAATATTTAGGAATAATAGTAGACTCTTGCTTTTTTTAAGTGCTAGATTATACAAACTGTAATTCCTAATTATGAGTCAATTGCTACCTAACTTTCCATTAGATAAATTTACTGAAAATTTAAGCATTATTAGACACTTTGTTTCTGATTTTGTGCTAAAGCAAATAACATCAAATACTTTTTTGGTGCTGGGATCCAAATGCAGGGCTTCATACATGCTAGTCATATGTTCTATTACTAGGCTACATCCTCCAACCCAAATAAGTAAATTTGAGTATTCTTGAAAAATTAATAGTTTCAGGAACTGAATTTTTAAAATACATGGTTAGGATATAACCTTATACTAACTACTATTTATACCAGATGAACCCATCCTGGGGATGGACAATTCCTAATCAAAAAAGTTCCTGATTGGGCCGGAGGGTTAGCTCAGTGGTTCTGGCGCCTGCCTTGCAAGTGCAAGGTCCTGAGTTCAATCCCCCAGTAACCACATACAATGTTGGGCATGGAGACTCACGCCCACCAGCAATCAATACCACATACCACAGTGCCGGGGCGTGGTGGCTCACACCTGTAATCCCAGCACTTGGGAGGCAAAGACAGGAGGATTGCTGAGTTCGAGGCTTGCCTGGGCTACACAGTAAGCTCAGAGACAGCCTCAACTACAAAAGTGAGACCCTGTCTCAAAAAAAAAAAAAGTTCCTGATTGTTCTAGGATGTACATATACATATACCTCATATACTTCAAGCTGCTGCCCTGAGACACTGGTTCCATTTGTTTGTCCTGATGTACTGAATCCATCCACTGCCTTCCTAGTGACCTGTTACATTTGTTATTCCAGATGTACTGAATAAATGGCAACCTCGGGGTCTTTTCATCTCTGTTGCCCAGAGCAGCATTGATCAGGCCCCAGAAAGCTTCTTCTCCAAATCTTATTTTTCTATCTTTTCTGTCTTTATATTAATTTATTTGCATTGTTCTGTCAGGCTCACAGGAGAGTAGAACTTACTGCAGAAGTTCCAATAATGTCCCCTTTCCTCATTCCCTACTGTTTCTCCTGTGCCATTCTACCCTGCCTTGGAGCCAGAACATTGTGGAGTGAAAACTCTATAAACCACAAACCAAAACAATCCTCTTCTTTAACTTGTGGGTGTCAGGTATTGTGTCTCAGCAATAAGTCAGTAACTAAGAGTTTGTTACAAGAAATGGGGTTATTGCTGTGATATTATGGGACCATGTGGTTTAAAAACCTTTGGAAAGAGTTTAAAAACTTGTGGAAAGAGTTTGGAAGCATTCAGAGATGCCAGCTAGAGAAGCAGCCCTAGGAAGCTGTAAGCCAGGCTTTTTGGCAGACTGTGGTTGGGGCTCAGAAGACTAGAATGTTAACAGTAATGCAGCCAGAAAAGACCAGGCTCAAGAGGTTTCCTCTGGTATGAACTCCATCAGCATTTGGACTCAAGACAATGTGTGTTACATTCTGGCAGAAAACTTGTCTGCATTTTGCTGGTGTCCTAAGACTGCAGAAGACTGAGATAAGGGTGGTAGATTAATTAATCTAGCAGAGGAAATTTCAAAGCAGCCAAATATTCAGTGGCTTGAGTACTGTTTGTGGAGCTTTAGCCAGCTCTACATAGAGAATAAACAGCAAAAGGTACAGCTGAACGAATTTAAGTTTTAAATTTGGCCAGAACAGAAGCTCCAGTAAAGTTACAGCCTGCAAAGACAAGTTGTGATTAGCATTAAAAAGAAGCCAAGTACTTTGGATCTGGACAATACAAAGGATATCTAGAGGGCATTGAAGGAATCTAAAAGACACTATCCTTTGTAGACTCAATGGTAGAAAAGTGAAAGACTGCTTTGAAAAGAGTATCAAGGTACCAAGCTCCAGAATGGCAGCAGCTTAGGGAATGGGAATTGATTCCCCAGAATTCAGCTCACCATGCTGTTAGTTATTCAAGCACTCAGAGGCCTCTGCAACCACCAGCAAGATGCAAAGAGGCTTGGTTACTATTCAAGCTGGTGTCAGACCTTGGAATCATCTACATGGTGCTGGTTTTAGGCTCATGCAAAATGGAAGAGTTACGGGGTTAGGAAGGCTTCTGCCAAGACATTAGAAGGTCTGAAAGGTGAGACATAATTTTCCTGACAGGGTAGCATGTGAAGCTTTGAATATGAAGCCAAAAGTATAGTGGAGATGCCAAAATATTGGAGAAACCAAGAAGAGGAATGTTTAAGAAGAGCCACAAAGAGTGATCAGAGCCAATCCAAGAGAGAAGCCATGAAGGCTACAACAACCAGCAGTGTCACAGGGGTGAATATGACACAGTATCACCTTGTGGTTTTTGTTTACATTTCCCGTTACTAATGAAAGTTAACTGTGAAACAGAAACTATTGAACTGTCTGTATTTTCATTTAAGCTAGTAATTTCAGTTAAACTTAATAAGAATTTAAAAGGAAAAAGAAGCTATCTATAGCTATCTATCTATCTATCTATCTGTCTGTCTGTCTGTCTGTCTGTCTGTCTGTCTGTCTATCCGTCCATCCTAAGATGCTTCTATCAGCTTTGTTTATAATAGGAAAGGAAAAAAATAACCCAGCCAAACCGAAAGGCCCAACAATCATTAAAACATTAAACAAATTTAAAATGTATACATCTATTTGCTTTCTACCTTTTTCCTAGTTTTATGTGTCTCTTTTCCTCCACATACTGTACTAGTCTACCATACCATATTACTTGCTTTGCCTGATGGGATTAAGCTGTTTCTAAAACAAATAGCCTTGTCTCTATCTAATACATCTCTGTTCTTTCAGAAGTGCTTCATTATCATCTCCCCTGGGAATTCTCCCTTGACCCCTCTCCTCAAATTTCTCTCTTCCTTAGGAATGTTAATTTTTGTTCTGCAGTTACTTCAACACATTGCGTTCATTTACTCTAGTAGGCAAAAGGTTTCAAATAGCATATCACAGAACACAAAATTCAACCTAGGAATATATGACATGTTCCATCTTATTAATAATTGGGAAAATGGAAATTAAGATGATAGTCCTTTTACATCTACCAGAATGATCAGAAAAATTACTTAAATTGCACATTCTGGAGTATTGGCAAGGATGTGGAACAAAAAGAACTTTCCTATATTGCTAGTTGAATATATACGAGTATAACAGGTTGGGAAGCAATTTGGTAGTACTCAATAAAGATGAACATGGCAACATTCCACAGCTCACTAGAATATACCTCAGAGCAGTGGCTCTCAAATGTTAAGTGTACACTGAAATTACCTGGAGAACTTGTCAAAACAAAGATTAATGGGCCCTATCCCTGAAGTAGGCCCCAATTCCTGGAAGTTCTTGTGTGATTTGATTGTAGTTGGTCCAGAACTTTTGAACTACTAGATTGGGGGATGGGTGGAGTGGAGATCAATGAGAAAATGTTTGCATTTTCAGTACACGTGATAAAAGTATACCTATAAATATTTCCTCTTAGTTGCTACAGTTAACTTTATAAACATTCAAACTATTCACTAAAAAAAGGTGTTGTATTGCACATAAATTATACTTCACAGCTGTAAAAAATAGGTTAACTTTGAGATGACGAAACTTCTAAAATTATCAGATATTATGGAAATGGTTGCAAACTGCAAAACTTGCTTAAGGCCACTAAATTATACATTTTAAAACTGCAAATTATAACTCAATAAAGCCATTTTTTAAAAGGTTAACTTAGCAAAAAAAAAAAAGGTAAACTTAGCAATTACTTGATATACATCAGCTGATAAAAAAATACTGGTTCAGTGCTGGAGATTTAGCTCAGTGGTTCTGGCGCCTGCCTGGCAAATGCAAGGTCCCTGGTTCAATCCGCGGTAACCACATACAACAATACTGGGCATGGTGACCCATGCACCAGCAATCTACCACATACCACAGTACAGGGCGTGGTGGCTCACGTCTGTAATCCCAGCACTCAGGAGGCAGAGACAGGAGGACTGCTGAGTTTGAGGCTTGCCTGGGCTCCATATTGAGCTCAGGGCCAGCCTGAACTACAAAGCAAGACCCTGTCTCAAAAACAAAAAAAAATTAAGCCCAACCTGGAAACTTAGAGACAACCTACCTCAAAATAAAAAATAAAAAAGGGCTGCAGATACAGCATAGGGTGAAGGACCTGGGTTATATCCCTAGTAACACACACACACGCATGCACACACACACAAAAGGAAGCCAATTTACCAGGTCCACCCACACTGGATATATTCTCTTACCAACCAAGGACCTGCTCCTACTCCAGGAATTCTCCTCTCCCCACACAATGTACCTTCTTCCTCTCTATTAGATCCTTTCTGTCACCATATAACCTTGTATACTTCTGTCTCTAAAACCATTAACAGTTTGGGACTACTGAACTACTTTTCCACTGACAAATTCTTTGAAAGGGCTGCCTGTAAGCCATAGTCATTATGATACATTTTTCTCATCCCATTCTTGCTTGATCTCTTATCCACTGGTTTTCTATCCTACCACCACACCAAAACACTCCAGGCAAGAGATCGCTAATGAAGTCCATGTTGCCAAATCCAATTTGGGTCAAGTCTCCTCCTTTTCCTCCTTCTTTCCTTCCTTGACCCACTAGTAATGTTTGACACACTTTCTTTGTAGAAACATTTTTCCACATAAATTCCAGAATACTACACTTGCCCAGTTTACCTCCTATTTCCATGAAAATTCCCTCTACCTCTTTTGGTAGTTTCTCTTCATCTCCCTTACTCACCCACCCAGCCCTTTGCAGGAACCCAGTCCTCTAGTGACTTCAGCCTTTGGACTTCTCATTGCCTACACTCTCCCTAGCATATATTTTCATTCAACGTCTCACCGTTAAGAACTAGCAACCCCCCAAATTATATTTCTAGCCCTCATCTATGCTCTGCACTCCAGTCTTGCATATCCAACAGCCTACTGGATGCTGTGGACATGTCTAAGAGTAAACTCCTGACCTCCCTCCAAAACATGTTACTGCTCACTCCACTCAATCTTAGTAAATGGCAGCTGCATCTTTCTAGTTTTCAACAAAGAGGAGACAGAAATATCCAAAACACATATGAAAAGATATTTATTCCTTCTAAGAGTTCAGGAAATAAAATGAAGAGAAACAACTCTGTACTCGTGATGTTGGCAAAAATTTTATAGTTAGATGACACCCATATATTGGCAAGAAAGAAGAAAAATAATTTCTCAGTAGCACACACCCTATAATCTCCACACTCTTAAGAGGCTGAAGCAGAGGATAGCAAGTTTCAGTCTGGCCAGGGCAATTCAGTGACTTAATAAAACCCTATCTCTAAACAAAACAAAACAAAACAAAAACTCACCTGTGGGAAATTACTCTCCCAAACACCATGAAGCACAACTATGCTCCAAAGAAAATTGAATACTGTATACTTGAAATCACTTGAGACTATTTGGAAAATTGAAATGATTTAGAAATTTAAAAACTAAGAACAAAAATACACCAAGCTGAGTGAGGATACTGGCAAGTGCCTGCAGTCCCAGCAATCAGGAGGCTGAGGCAGAAGGATCACTTGAGTCTAGGAGTTTGAGCACAATTTGAGCAGCACAGTAAAACCCTGTTTCTTCCCTCCCTCTCCCTCTCCCTTCTTCCCCTTTTCCCTCTTTCTCTGAAAAATATACCAAAAGTCACACAAACAAAAAAATCCAAGGAAAAATGAAAATTAAAAACTAAACTCAGGGGAAAATGGGAGAAAAAGACTAACTTATGTCAAAAAAGTAAAAATGAATGTATAAGGTACTCAATAGTACACTCAAAAGAAAATTTAGTCAAGTATATTAAAAGAAGGCAGGAAAACAACCAAAAAATGACACTGGGGGGAGTAAGAGAGAGGAAAAGGGTTAGACAGAAAATACTAGAACCAGGAGAAAGGTAAAAAAATGAAGATTTGTACTACTATATTCCCTGAAGAAAAATCAAACAATATAACTGAACTAACTTTTAAAACTATACTCCAAGGGCTGGAGATTTAGCTCAGTGGTTATGGCGCCTGCCTCGCAAGCGCAAGGTCCTGAGTTCGATCCCAGTAACCACATACAATGCTGGGCGTGGTGACTCACACCCACCAACAATCAACCAGCAATCAGCACCATATACCACAGTGCTGGGCGTGGTGGCTCACGCCCGTAATCCCAGCACTTGGGAGGCAGAGACAGGAGGATTGCTGAGTTCCACACTTGCCTGGGCTACACAGTGAGCTCAGGGCCAGCCTGAACTACAAAGTGAGACCCTGTCTCAAAACAAAACAAAACAAAACAAACAAACAAAAAAAACTGTACTCCAAGAAAAACTTCCAGAAATGTAAAAATACCTGAAATATCCTGATCTATACATTTCAGAGTATACAATGTACCTAAGAAATATGAATTTAGAACAATAACTCTGAAGTACAACCTAGCAAAAACTTTTATTTCAAAATTAAAACCATCAAGACATCTAGGCAAAAACAATAAATGTCCACGTGGTGGCATATTCCTATAATCCTTGCACTCAGGTGGTTGAGGCAGGAGGATCACCATAAATTTCAGACCAGCCTGGGCTACACAATGAGTTCAACACCAGCCTGATCTACATAGCAAGACCCCCAAACAACAAACAACAAAAATGACATCAAAAGATTAAAACAAAAACCAATAAATAATATAAAATTTAAAACTACATCAGTATGAGATTTTTCAAAACCAAACCACAAAGCAAGGTGACTAACATAACATTTTGAAAATAAAAATCAATGAACGGAAGTATGAACCAAGGATTTTATACCAACCAAGATATCCTTCAAATACCACAGTGGCAGAAAAACAGTTTTCAGTACACAAGAATTCAGGGACTTTGGTACTTCCTAACTCTTTCTGAGAAATCTGCTTGAGGATGAGCTTCACCCAACCGAACACTGACTGGGAAAAATCAGTAAAAGGACTGATAGTGAGGATTTAAAATATGTAGGCTCAGACGGGTATAGTTGTACATACCTGCAATCCCAGCACTCAAGAGGGTTTCTACAAACTATATCATAAAGGCTTGTATTCAAAATATATAAAGAACACGTAAGGCCATATCACCCTAAACATGCTCAACATCATCAGAATATATAAAGAACACAGACAACACAATAACAAATATAATCAAATTTAAAAATGGACAAAAGGGCCAGCTGCAGTAGCACACACCTATTGTCCTATTTGGAAGGCTGAGGCATGGGAATTGCAAGTTTGAGATTTAGCAGGACACTGTATTAAAACAGAAAAATTAAAAAAAGGCTAGGGATACATCTCTCTGAGAAGGCCCCTGGTTTTGACCCCCAGTACCACACATAAACAATACACATATACATACATACACACGTGCACACACACAAACAATAAGGACAAAGGAGATGAACAGACATTTTTCCTAAAAAGACATAAAAATAGTGTATGACATTATTAGTCATTAGGAAAATGCAAATCAAAACCATAATGGATGCCACTTTATACCATAGGAACAACTATAATTAAAAAATATAAAAATGAAGTGTTTCAAGGGTACAGAGATGATGGAATCCTCATGCACTGCTGGTGAGAAGGTAAAATGGTGTCACTATGGTAAAGTTTTGCAGTTCCTCAAGAAGTTAAACACAGTGTTATCATATGCCCAACTGTCCTACTGAGAACGGAAGATATGCCTACATAAAAATTTGTGTACATTCATAGAAGCATGTTCATAATAGCCAAATGTAGAAATAAGCCAAATGTACAGAGAAATTAACAAAACCCACACAACGCAGTAGTCTTTGATCATAAGGAAGAATGAAGTACAGATCCATGCTCTAACATGGATGTACCTCGAAAACATTACGCTAAACAAGAGAAGCCAGTCACAAAGGAACTCATGTTATATGATTCCATCCATTATGAGAAAGATCCAAAAGAGACAAATCAACCAAAACAAAAGGACTGGCTCTTGGGTGGGGAGAGGGAAAGGGGTATAAAGAGTGATGGCTAATAGCTATAGGGTTTCTTTCTATGGAGAAGAAAATGTTCTAAAATTAGACAGTGATGACTGTACAATTCTATACTAAAGACCACTGAACTATACATTTTAAATGGGTGAGTTGTGTAGACAGAGAGTATGGAGTCTAAACGCAAATGTATCACTTACAAACACTGTGACCTAGAAGCTGTCCTTGCAGCACAGAACTATACCTAGTCACAGCACAAAGAACAAGAGGGCAGTCAGCAGATCTGTAGGAAAGGGAAGCCAGACCTAAGCAGGTCGGTCAAGCACGAATCATTCTCATGGCTACAGCAACTAAGCCTTATTCCAAATTTTGGAGCAAGGAAGAGCTCTAAGTGGATAGAGAACTCCCACATACAAGATAGAAAGGAATAAAAATAGCTAACTACAAAGGTAAATCATTAGACCAAAAAGACAAACCTTTGTAAATACCCATATCATCCAGTTTTTAAATAAAAGAACAAAATATGCATCTCTCAAAAGAATAAAGGGCAATTGTAACAAAATACACATAAGGTCTCAAAAAAAAATACAAATATGCCAGGCATGGTGGCTCACACCTGTAATCCCAGCACTCGGGAGGCAGAGACAGGAGGATTGCTGAGTTCGAGGCTTGCCTGGGCTACATAGTGAGTTCAGAGCCAGCCTGAACTGCAAAGCGAGACCCCGTCTCAAAAAAAAAAAAATACAAATAAGTGATCTTATAACCATTCTTTGTATAATACATCAAGTGAACCAAAAAGAAGATCCAAATAACATAACCAATAGAAAATCAATAGAGTAAATCATGTCTTTTTTGTAATACTAGGGATTTAATCTAGGAATGCTCTACCACTGAATCATAGCCCTAGTCCTTTTCAGTTTTAGACAAGATCTCAATAAATTGCTCATATTAACCTTGAAGTTGTAATCCTCCTACCTCAACCTCCTGAGTAGCTGGGATTACAGGTGTGTGCTATCATGCCTTGCTAATGTTACAGATATTTATCTTTTTAAAAAAAATTTAAAATTGATTTTATTGGTGCATTTTAGGTACATCATGATCACATTCAACATTGAGAGTTTGTACCTGTACACATCTTGATTCTCATTTTTTTTCCCATTCCCCTGCCCTCCCTACAACCCCACCCCCTATGTACATAAGCTTTGTTTCCCTTTTAACTATCAATTTTTTACAGATATTTGTCAAACTCTACATTCTGGTGCTAGTGAATATACTTTCAACTGACCAAGCCTCATTCACCAAAATTAATCATGTTAGGTCACAAAGAAAACATTAGTAATTTCTGTAAAGTAGAAATATTACAAACTATACTAAGAAAAATAATGGGCCCATCAACCTAGAAATTTAGAAGTCTATTAATTGGGCCAGAGATTTAGTTCAGTGGTTTCAGCACCTGCCTAGCAAGCACAAGGTCCCTGGTTTGATCTCCAGTAACCACTTACAACAATACTGGGCATGGTGACTCATGCCCACCAGCAATCAATATCACATAGCTGGGTGTGGTGGTTCACATCTGTAATCCCAGCACTCAGGAGGCAGAGGCAGGAAGATTGCTGAGTTTGGGGCTTGCCTGGGCTACACAGTGAGCTCAGGGCCAGCCTGAACTACAAAGTGAAACCCTGTCTCAA
>PVIC010038189.1:0-11593 GCA_004025085.1 Thryonomys swinderianus | reverse complement strand
TGACTTTTTTCTGATTTTGAATAAGCTTCTTACTAGTCCTCAAGAATCTCCAATTCAAACCTATTCTATTTTCTGTGTTAGAAGTTTATCTTTAGGAAGAAATATACATGTTTCAGGTATGTATCATTTTAGGTTGTCAAAAGAATAGATGCAATTTAAAAGTTTTTTTATTTCAAATTATTGTGGCATATATAGGATAAATATTGTATCATGGAGTTACATATTCAAGTGTGCCCCTCCCTTAAAATTCTGAATCAGGATCTCACTTAAGTTGATTGATTTGGCTTTCAATTTGTGACCCTTTTGCCTCAGCCTCCCGAATAGCAAGAATCAGGTGTGTGCCATTGTCTCCAGCTTTTGTGTTGATTTTATTGTACCTTGCAATTTTGCTGAATTTGTTCATTGGCTACAGTAGCTTCCTCACAGACTGGGATTTTTTTTTTTTACATATAAGATCATGTTATGTTAATATAAGTATGTAATCAGTTTCTTTCCTTTTAGTGCTTTAACTCTCTTTGGTTTTTGACAATTTGTCTTATGTGGATCTCTGAGGTTAACTTACTTACAGATTATTAAGCTTTCTGGGTTTACAGAATCCTATCTTTCATTAAATTTGGGAATTTGGGGGACTTCTTTCCTGAGACATTTACCCATTTCTCTCTCTTTTCCTTGTGGATCAATGCATGTGATGATCCACTTAATAGTGTACCATAGGCCCTCTAGGCTCTGTTCACTTTTCATTAACTTTCTTTCTGCTCCTCAGATGAGGAATTGTTTTATCTCAGAATGTACTGATTCTGTCTTGTGCTTGCTCTAATTTGCTGCTGAACCTCTTTAGTGAATTTTTCATTTGTTTCTGTATTTTTCAGTTCCAGAATTTGTTTGCCATCAGGCTTAGTAATGCAAGCCTAATCCCAGCTACTCGGAAGCCTCTGAGCCTGGAGGACTGTAAATGGAAAGCCAGATTCGGAAATTTAGAGCTACTCTCTTGCAAAATAAAAAGAAAAAGAGCTAAGGATATAGCTTACACACAGTGCTCCCCAGCATGCATGAGAATCTTGGCTCAGTCCCCAGTACTGAAAAGTTTTCTTTGTACAATTTCTCTTTACTGATATTCTCAGAGATGGGTGACTTACGTGAGACCTGTAGGTAGAAAGTACCTTGACACATTAGAACACTATATACATACTTTGTAAATATGGTCTGCTGGGCTCCCCAGAGAACCAGGAACTCACACTGGCAATACAGGAATCCTAAAAGATTAAGGCTATCTGGGAAGGGGAGGCCAGGCCAAGTAAAATCTAACACTTTCCTATTGCTCTTTTTTTTTTTTAGATAGGGTCTTGCTAAACCGTATAGACTGGCCTTAAACTCACTATGTAGCCTCAGCTATACTCAAACTTGCAGTAACCCTTTTGCCTCATCCTCCTGAGTACTATGATTACAGGCATGTGTTACCACTCCTGGCCTCCTGTTTTTTTTTTTTTTTTGATACAGGGTCTTGCTTTGTAGTTGAGGCTGGCCCTGAGCTCACTATGTAGCCCAGGCAAGCCTCGAACTCAGCAAACCTCCTGTTTCTGCCTCCCGAGTGCTGGGATTACAACTGTGAGCCATCATACCCAGCACTGTGGTATGTGGTACTGATTGTTGGTGGGCATTAGTCACCATGCCCAGACTGAACCAGGCACTTTGTGCTTGCTAGGCAGGCACCAGAACCACTGAGCTAAATCTCCGGCCCCCTCCTACTGTTTTTAAGTCACCCTTTTTTTTTTTTTTTTTTTTTTTTTTTGCTCTTTTGGAGACAGGGTCTCGCTTTGTAGTTCAGGCTGGCCCTGAGCTCACTATGGTGCCCAGGCAAGCCGCCACGAACTCAGCAATCCTCCTGTCTCTGCCTCCCGAGTGCTGGGATTACAGGCGTGAGCCACCACGTCCAGCATTATATGTGGTAACCGGGGATCGAACTCAGGTCCTTGCGCTTGCAAGGCAGGCACCGGAACCACTGAGCTAACCCTCCGGCCCAGTCACCCTTTTCTTGATTTAGCAGTCCGTGTTTCTGAGAACCTCTCACTGTCTTTTACAGTTTAGGTAAATTTTGTTTTCATAGTTTTTGATATTTCTTTGGAGTGACAAGAGTCTGAAGCTGCCTGTTCTGTCATTTTGCTTGCTGTAAATGTTAAAAGTTTGAAACTATATTTTAAATACAGATATTAAAGATCTAACAAATTTAACATGCTTATAAGATCTAGTTACTTTATCATTACGTACCATAGGAGTGCGATGTTTCACTTTGGTCTGGATAACACCATCTTTTTCAAACTGTATCATATCATTAAGTGGGTCCCATGGTCGAGTACTAAATAAATAAAAAATAAACAACACTTGTTTAATGACAAAAGGACTTAAAAGCTTCTGTTCTATAAATAGATCTTCATTAATAAACAGTTCTAATATTAAGATTTACATATATCTAATTTCTTGACCCTTATTTTGTACACTATCATAGAGTCAAGCTTGTGACAAATGAACATTAGATTTAAAATTTCACTCTAATGTATACAGTGACTCATAAATGTTCTGGAAATGAAGGCAACACACAATGCTAATGTATTACTTGAAATGGGCTCTTTTTAGCTACTTACTCTGAAAACTTGTAATGCCATTCTCCTGTGAGTGGGTCTAGTTCAAATAACTTACAAGTCCACTCTTCGTTTTTTGTTTTCCGATCTCTAGCAGCTTGTCTTTGAGCTTCTTCTAAAACATACTTCTCTTGAGTAGCTTCAGTTTGGTCTTTGGCATTTATGGCTCGAGTCACTCGTTGCCAGAGTCTAATACATGTGTAAAAATAGTATTAAAAAAGCAACAGAAAACCAAATCTATATACAGTGGGGGTTTGAATCTTGTTGAGAGAAAATGGTGGTGATGTGGATTTCTGGCTTTGAAATTTAGGCTCAGGTGCTTGGGAGTGAGTCAAGACGTTAAAGCACAGTCAGTGCCTTTAGTATAGAAACACCTGCTCCTGTGACTAATTTCTTTTTGGCAAGAGAAACTTATCCCATGTGCTCTTCGACATAAGGTAGTGGATGCTGCTGACTGAAGATGAAGGAATATAGGGAAGGTAGGACTCCAAGCAGTATTTTTAACCAGCTCCCCAGATATTCTTAGTGTAAAGTTTAACCTCCACTGACCTCATAAAGATCCATGACTATAAAGCAGTGCCTCTCAGCCTTAGATACATGAGTTATCAAGCATTTAAAAATGGAATCTCTAGGAGCATGACCAAGAATTAGCATTTTTAAAATGTTTCCTAGATTATTTTAAAGTGCTGCCACTGTTAGGAACTACTGATTTTCAACTCAAATGATTTTGAGTATATTCCTAAAATGTACCAATAAACTCAATTTATATAGAAAAAGGACTTTAAAGAAAATAATTCCATTACAATTTAGTTTTCTTGTCAGTTACACAAAAGGATAACAACTATATTCTGCCCAGCTGAGAAGCCAGTGCACTGAAGGTAAAACTGCATGAGGGAGGACTTGAGTTGGATCCTAAATCTGCCACTTCTCAGCTCATGAATGTGAAGTCTCCTCTCCTGCTAAGTCTCATTTCCTCACCTTTACAATATGCTGAATCATATCCATACCTCAAAAATTGTTGTATGCACTGGAAAAACAGTTTTCATGGACAGCATCATGTGCTTATGGCTTTTTTTTTTTGTGGCAATACTGATGATCAAACTCAGGGCCTTTGCACTGAGTTATACTACCAGTTCACTTTTTAAAAAAAATTTTTGAGACAGTGCAGGGTGAGGTGGCACATACCTATAATCTCAGCACTTGAGAGGCTGCAACAGATGGATCATCATGAGTCTGAGGTCAGTCTAGGCAACAAAGTGAATTCAAGGCCAGCCTGAACTACATAGTGTCTTAAAAAAATAAAATAACATGCACTTCTGATATAGGAGTCTCACTGACTTGTAGCTCTCATGCCTCAGCCTCCCACAGTGCTGGTATTACAGGTGTGCACCACCATGTCTGGCTCTGAGATGAAATTTTTTAGAACTACATGTTTTCCTTTACTTTCCATTTTTTGGTGGCACCAGTGATTGAACTTGGGCCCTTGTGCTTCTAAGGTAGGTGTGGTACCACTTAAGCTAAATCCCCAGCTATATTTTCCATTTTTGGTAACCTCAATTTTGAGTGCAGAAAGGAAAGCAGACATAGGCTTTACAATCCATGAAAGAGAATAATACACAGGTAGGATGATCAAGTGAAGACTAATGTATAGGAATTGTCTAGTAGTTTCTTCCATACAGATCTCTTCTCCTAATACAAAGCGATATAAAAAGAATAAAATATTTTTGATTCACAAGTATAAGTACTTTAGCAAGAATTTCATGACTTCAGAACACAATTATGGCATTAATTATTGCCCGACTAATTAAGTCCTTTGGATGCCAGCACATCCACTAATCCACTGGCATTACTGTGCTCAAAGAATAGTACAAGAACAGATTCTATACCGTCTCCTTCAGCATCTAGGTGCCTATATTAGTCTATATGCCTACATGAGGCTAAAAAGTAATTCAGGGAGAAACTAAGAGTCATTGTATGTTCTACAATTTTATGCAACCAAAAAGAAATAAAGTATCAGCGAAGAAAAGAAGGGAAAATATATTGTTTAGTTTTGAGTTGCAGAGAAATAAGATGATTTGTATTGTATTTATTTAATATTCATATATACCAAGCGATACTATCATATCCCACAAATTATAAACTTGAAACTTTTGCTTTCTTTTTGTGGTTAACAGGACTGAACTTGAGCATACTAGACAACATTGTATTACTGTGGCAATACTGGTGATTCTCAGCTCCATTTCTTTTTTTAAAATTTTGTAACAGGATCCCTGAGTTGCCCAGCCTGGCCTTGAACTTGAACTTGCAAGCCCTGTCTCAGGCACCTGAGTAGGTGGACTACAGGCAGGTACCACCACATGGAGTACAAATGATGAAATATTTTGGTAAATTAAAATGTAACAGCTGACAAAGAATAGTGATCACAATATTAAATGATTAAAAAACCTTGATCTTCCTGAAGGTAGCTAAAATGGTATACTCACTTCTCTGATTCAAAATCGTCTTGCTCTTCAAATTTTACAGTATGCCTTATTAACCTCCATTGCTTAATGTCAGGTGTTGGGTTCCAGAAAACTTCTGAGTTATCAGTCTTTTTGTCATTAATAAAAACTTCACTATCCTATAGTTAAGGAAATTAAGCATTCATGTAGAGAATTATTTTTATTTAGAAGGGGATTATATAGTACAACAATGTAATTTTTTGTTACTGAACCTTAAACACATTTTAAAACAAATACATAAGAACTAGTAGACAGACTAAAATATATAGACATTTCTAAAAGTCAAATTTCTTTTTTGTGAAAATATTAAGCTTATGTGTTAATAAAGAAATAGATAAAAATATTAAGCTTAAATATGTATTACTAGTCAAGTATTAAAAGTTTAGTTCCACACACAAGAAATTCATGAGATTTTACAAAAGCAAATTTCAAGCATTATAATGCAAAACTGTAACTACCACCTTCATACTATTAAAGATGAATATAATATCTCATGCACCTACAAAGAGATGCTATTGACCAGGCATGGGCTCTTTATATAAAAAAAACCTGAAGAGTCTTTTGTATTAAAAATTGGAGCACAAACTTATAAATTTTATATTTTTAAAAAAATATGGCTTTGTTTCCCCTGGGATCATATTCAGACAGAAGTCCTTTAAAAATTTTTGTAGAACATATATAGTCCAGCTGAATCCCTAAATAAAGTTTCATTTTTCTTCATGTGTTGCTTATTACAATGCTCAGTGTTCCCAGTAAAAGTACTTCTAAGCAGTACCATGAGCCTTGTATTCATTTAAGTTCGTCTTAAAATTACACACATGAATACAGGTCAGAAGAGAAAATAATTCAAAGCCATTGCTCTCATAATAAAACTACTGACTCCTTTTCACATTTTTATAAAATATATTTCTGTGTGGAGCTATGTCTTTTTCTTCCAGGCCAGAGGCAGTAAAATGTTTGCATAAAAGCATAGCCCAATAGCTGGAGTTCCTGGGCTGAAATTCTTGCTCCACCATTTTAAGCAAAAATGCTCTCTGCCTTAGTTTCCTCCTCTATAAAATGGGTACAACAACAAGCAGTAATGAGTATTTATGTGCCTACCTCATAGGGGTGTATTAAATATTAATGTTACATTCTTTATGCTACATATAATAAACTACACATAAGTGTCAGCCATTTCTACATATTTAAAAGTTGTGTGTTTTCTTTTGTAAGACAGAGTTTCAATATATAGTTGAGGCTGGCCTTGAACTCATAGTTGATCCTCCTTCCTCAGCCTTTTGAATCCTGGGATTGGAGCCATGTGGCACCATGCTCTGCTCTTTAAAGTTTTAGAAACAGAATATTGTAGAAAACTAAATGGTGTTGATAACAGAGAAATACCAAAATATCTGCTATTAAGCTGAAGCTTAGCTTAATATTGGTGCTTTTAGCAGTGGACTAAATAGGCTTAACAATGTGATTGTTAATTTTTTTTCCACAGAACAAGATTCTTCCTGTAAAGCTAATACATAAAAAAACTTACCCAATGGCCTTCCAAAGTAGCTAGGACTTCTTTTCCCAATTTAAGTTTCCCTGATATTTGATTAACACAATCACTACTCCCTAGAAATGGCTGAAATGGAGAAAAAGTTGAACACTTTAATGTTCACACACACACATATGCATATATATATACATATATATACATATATATGTATATATAAAATGTAGAAAAAATTACTCTTAAAGAAACAAGTAGTGAAATCCTCATGCTTGTTAGAAATTAGTATAAATAGAGCCTGCCATGTCCATATTCATTAAGAAAGTTTCCAGGGGCACAACTGACTATGAACATGTCCCTCCAGTGCTGTTCTCCCCTCACTGTCCAGACTGTGCCCTGCCAATGTGGGAATATATCAGGAAATAATGACTCAGTAAACAGAAGGAAATGAATGACCTTTCAAAAGAAATAATATTCCTTTCAAAACAACAGAGTAAACTCCATACCCAAAAGGTCCTTCCCAAAAATAAAAGGAATATACTTAGAGTTGCTAAAAAGCTTTACTAATTTTGATGTTCTGATACTTGAAGTTGTTATAAATTGCTTAGGAATCTGTTTCACCATGATTTTGGAACATCAGTGACACCACTCAAGCAAAATTTTGCTGTAGTTAAAAAAAAAAAGGCCATTATATCAAATAACACACAAGAACTTTTTTATTTTATTTATTTTTTTGAGACAGGGTCTTGCTTTGTAGTTCAGGCTAGCCCTGAGCTCACTCTAGCCCAGGCAAACCCTGAGCTCAGCAATCCTCCTGCCTCTGCCTCCTGAGGGCTGGGTGTAAGCCTGGTGGTTGTGAGTCACCACGCCTGATATTGGTGTATGTAGTTACCAGGGATCCAACCAGGGACCCTGTGCTTACTAGGCAGGCACTGGAACCACTGAGCTAAATCTCCAGTCCTGGCAGACAATTTCTTAAAAATGGTCTGAATAATGTCTCCCCTTTTCCCTCCAGGCCACATGTTCTACCTCAGTGAGACTATGTGCTTCTCCCTTTGAAAAGTGGGGTTAACATCCTTTCTCCCTGAATTAGGAGGGCTCAGCACTCTTCTAGAAAAATGGAAGAAGTGGTAGAAGTGACATCACTTGGCTTCTGACGCTGGATCATGGAGGTCTCACATCCTGCTCACCTGGACACTTGCATATGAAAACCCTAAATTGCCAAGGAAGGAGTCTGATTATCTCAAAGCTCCCATGATGCAAGGGAGCCAAATGATGTGGAAAGGCCCTGTACATAGGCGCTCAGGTAAGTGTGCAGAGCAGACATCAGACATATAAATGACAGCCCCAATTATCAAGTCATCCATGTCTTAGCATTCCTGGGGCCCCAGCATTTTGTTACAGAAAAAAGCCATCTCCAATTTGCCCTGTCCAAATTTCTGCACCATGGGTCTCATGAGGATCAGAACATGGCTGTTTTTAAGGCTATGAGGTTGTGCAGAAACAGTAAGCAATACAATTCTGTCAGTAAATATGACTAGAATGCAAGATGATATGTACCTTCTAATGCTTTGTAAAGCAATGATTTAATTTACAGATCAGTTTCTATTCAGTCACTTTTAAAATCTCATTTCCTATATAATACTAATAGGCATTAACTAAAGACAAAAATGATGGCTTTGTGTAGTACTTTGGCCTTTCTAAGGCTGCTATTCACACTGTCTCAAAATACCCACCCAGCCTTGTCCTCATCCCTTAGACAAACTTCTTTTTGACTTGATATGAATTGTGTTCTTATATTTAGTACATCATTATTATAGGAACTAAACTATATTCTTTATTATTATTTATGAACACAGCTCTTTTTAAATTAGGTAGTATTTCCTATCATCTTGTACTAACCTTTAGTTTAAATTCAAGTATTGCACTGTATCCAGTTTTTTGACATGTAATATTGACTGTTCCTCCAAGCTCCAATGTCATTGTGCCATAAAGAATTCCTAAAGGAAAAATTCACAGAAGTTTGAAGAGAAAGACAGGTAATAGGTTATGATAAGCAGCATTTTTAAATCTAACCTCCTTGAAGAGAAACTTATAATTCAAGGGCATTCCACCCCTCTTAACAAAAATCTATAATACAGACACAAAGTTTTTTTCTATATGATATAAATAATAGCTTACCCACAGTATGTTTAGACTCTATATTTGTAACTGTCTACTTTGTAAAAAAAACCCATAATTGCAAAATCAACATCTACAGTGTTTTGTAGACATGCATGGGGTGGCAAAAATTTTGAGTCACTCAATGTGCATATTTTCAGTTGAGGTAGAACTAGGCCACATGGTCTCAGCTCTCATACTGTAGAAAAGTACTCTTTCTGCACGATATTTAGTGCTGTATGTTTTGTATTTTTGTGCTTTCTGTTAATGATTCTGATCAAATCACTGATCAAAGTATAGAATTGAAGTGCCTTGTAGTTCTTAGTGCAAAAAGGCTATGCCAACCTCGAACAGAAATTATCTGTTAAAGCTTCATTCAGGCATGAGTTAAAGTGCTATTACTGGCTGTTAGTTTAACAGCAATGAAACAATGATACATAAAGTTATAACTTAACATGGTATCTTTAAAGAAACACACATAGCCAGGCGTGGTGGCTCACGCCTGTCATCCCAGCACTCGGGAGGCAGAGGCAGGAGGATTGCTGAATTCGAGGCTTGCCTGGACTACATAGTGAGCTCAGAGCCAGCCTGAACTACAAAGCGAGACCCTGTCTCAAAAAGGAAAAAAAAAAAAAAGAAACACACATAACAGGTTATGAACTGATTTAGTTGAGTACCATGACAAGAAACTCATAGAACCCTAACTTGCACTTTCTCTTGGAGCAATGATAAAATGAAGCAAACAAATAGAACTGCAAAATAGGTTAAAATGGCTAATAACTTCAAAATGGTTAAAAACTCGGGAAATTGTTAGGTTAAAGAAAGTTAAACAGGTTGTGTAAGTACATGTTTCTCTAAGTTGTTAAAGCAGCCTTCAGTATGAAAATAGACAATGCTAATTTCCTTACCCCTCTCCTCCCCTCTCCTCTCCCTTTCTTTTCTTTTGGTACCAGGGATCAACTCAGACCCTTGTGCTTCCAAGGTAGGCACATTTGAGCTAAATCCCTGGCCCAGACAGGGAGGGAATAGACTATGAAACGTTTCTCATCCTTATTTGGTCATGGAAACTTTTACTGTTCAAAACAACTTTCAAGACTAGTGATTTGGGGATCACATCTTAGAAAAGACACATGGAAAACCCTATAAAAATAATCATTATTTCCCATGTTCATCATAATTGGTTATATTCTATTTTCCCCCTTGTAATAAAAAACTGATAAGAAAAAAATTTTCCTGGGCTGGAGGGTTAGCTCAGTGGTTCCAGCACCTGCCTCGCAAGCGCAAGGTCCTGAGTTCAATCCCTGGTAACCACATACAATGCTGGGCATGGAGACTCACGCCCACCAGCAATCAATACCACATACCACAGTGCCGGGCGTGGTGGCTCACACCTGTAATCCCAGCACTCGGGAGGCAGAGGCAGGAGGACGGCTGAGTTCGCGGTGGCTTGCCTGGGCTACATAGTGAGCTCAGGGCCAGCCTGAACTACAAAGCGAGACCCTGTCTCAAAAAAAAACAATTTCCCTTTTGCCAGTTGGGTATGGCATGGGATAAATGATAACAAAATTTAAAAATACTTAGGCTTATAATACAATTTCAGATACTTCATTCTTATTTTAAGAAATACAAATGAAGTTTTAAGAATTATTGAGGCCGTAAGTTGCTCACTACTAACTGGATTAAACTTGGGTAAGATTTTTAACCATTTTAGGTTTCTCAATAATGAAATGAGACCATATTAAAGAATTTCTATGGTTTTCTGAAGTTGTTATTAGAAGAGCTATTAAAAATTTTTGCCAAGGTGTGGTGGTACATGCCTATAATGACAGTAGTACTCAGGAGGCTGAGTCAGGAGTATCACTATGAGTTCAAGGCCAGCCTGAACTACATGGGGAGATCTTATTTAAAGGAAAAAAAAAAAAAGAGTTGGTTGTAAGAAATATGTTAGAGAGGAAGGTAGATAAGATCAAGCCAAGTATTAAACTTGATACAAAATAGTAAAAAGTTAGGATTGTAGAGGTAGATTGAGTTTACATTTTGTCTTTATCCAAATCTTTCTTATCCATAAAACAGGGATAATACTATTTCTACTTTATAGGGCTGCTGAAATGGTTAAATGAACTGATAAATGTGAAGCACACAGAACGGTTGAAATATATTTATGTTGTAAATATAGTTATTTAATATCTTTGCCTATTCTGTATAATGACAGAAGGAACAATACATTTACTTTTAAGAAATTGTTAAATGAGGATGAGAAAAACTTAGTTGGTACACTGAAAAATAGCAAATTAAATTTTTTTTTTTTCTTTTTGAGATAGGGTCTCACTTTGTAGTTCAGGCTGGCTCTGAGCTCACTATGTAGTCCAGGCAAGCCTCGAACTCAGCAATCCTCCTGCCTCTGCCTCCCAAGTGCTGGGATTACAGGTGTGAGCCACTACGCCCAGCACTGTGGTATGTGGTATTGATTGCTAGTGGGTGTGAGTCTCCACACCCAACATTGTATGTGGTTTCCGGGGATTGAACTCAGGACCTTGAGCTTGGGAGGCAGGTGCCAGAACCACTGAGCTAACCCTCCGGCCCAGCAAATTAAAATTTTAAAAAGGGTAGTGGTACAAGAAAATTTCTTAAAATCACTTTTAAGGATGCTAAAACAATCGACAATTTCATCAAATATCAAATCTTACACATAGGCAAGTACAAAGTAACTCCACTATTACAAACCAATCTCGTCCAAATATTTTAGTATATACAACAAAAATCCATTATATGTGAATGTTTTACTACAGACATACTCAGCAGATATCAATAAT
>PVIC010038188.1:0-17718 GCA_004025085.1 Thryonomys swinderianus | reverse complement strand
GGCGCAGACTGCAGGCCAGCTCCTTTTCCGCCTGCATGGCCTCCACAGAAGTGAGAGTTGGCTCCACAGAAGCCGAGGAGGATAGGTGAGCGGCCAGCAAATGCTGGCACAGGAGGCGGGAGGAGGGAAGAACACAAGAACAAGTGGGGACAGCGTGGGCTCCGGGTGCCCTGCAGATTTCTAACAGACCCAGCCCTGAGGCTGTTTACCCTGGGACTGCCCCACAAATCAGGATGGGCGGAGGGATGGCCAGGTGGGTGGCCAGGAGGGCAGGAGACAAAGGGCGCAGGGGTAGATGGGTGGAAAGATAGGTGGATAGGAGGGTGACATGATGCGTGAGGGGATGGATAGGCGGGTGGAAGAGTAGACAGATGGACAGATGGAGAGAGGGACAGGTGGGTGGGCAGCGTAGGTGCCCCTGGTCTGCTGTCATCCACTCCCGTCCTATTAACCAAACTATTGCTCTGTGAAGGCCTCCCGTTTCTCTCGGTTCCCTCGCACAGCCCTCACCCCTGCCTTACTCCAGGGATCCAGAGCTGAGGCCCCCCCCAACCAGCCTCAACTCCCGCAGACATCTTTCTGGAGTGTCCACAGGCTGGCCAGGCGCCTCTCCATCCAGCCTCTGGCCTCGCCTTCCAGCCTGAGCCCTGTTCTTCCTAAGTTGTTTCTGGCTTGTCTGTCAGCCCCTACTCCAGGTCCCAGAATCCCTGAGGCCAACAGTGATGCCATTCTCACAAAGTCCTTTAAGCCAAGGTAAGCCCATGGCTTGCCCATAGCCGGGGCTCTGTGTGCACAGACAAGAGGACCCGGCTCTGTCCCTGTCTTGCTGCTCAACCTTACAGGGGAGTGGGGCCGGAAATCGGGTAAGCAGAACATGTGTTTGTGACCGCGGAAACAGGTAACGACTCCCTCCTGGGGTAGAGGCCGGGGAGGTGCAGAATCCTCCAGCCCAGGGGGCGCAAGGAGCCCGGAAGCAGCTCCCAGGCCCTCCAAACAAGGCGCTAGGTGGCTTTAGGCGGCCCGGAGCAAGGAGCAAGCGGGAGACAGCAGCTGGGGAATCCCACCTAGAAGGGGTGCAGAAGCAGAGGAGAGGTGTGAGACTCAAACGGCCAAGGGCGGAGGGAACAGGGCTTGGGGTCCGACAGGCTGGAACAGGGAACACGAGGAGGCGCGCGAGACTGCGTCCCAGGGACTCCTCCAACGAAGCGCGGGCAAAGGTCGTCAGTAGGGGGCGCACTGGAGCGCGGGTCTGGCAGGGCCGAACCTGGGCGCGCGCTGCGTCCCGCCCACGCGCAGACAGCGCCTCTGCCGGTTGGTCAGCGCCGCCACGTCGGGGCGGAGATAGCGTCGTCGCGTCCGGTGACGCCTCCCGCGGGCGTCGGCAGGATCGGCGGCGTCGGCAGCGGAGTCGGCGGCCGCGGCGGTGGGAAATGGCGGAGTATTTGGCCTCCATCTTCGGCACCGAAAAAGACAAGTGAGTGAGAGCCGCCCGCCGGGGCGCTGGCTGGGCGGCGGCCGGGGCGCGGGGCGGAAGGGAGGCTCGGGCGGTGGCGGAGGGGCCCGCGGAAAAGAGCAGCGGCCGTTTCGGCCTCGCGCGCCGCGGACCCACCGCCTCGTGGGCGGCGCGAGCAAATGGGCGCCCGCGGCCTCTCCCGCCTCAGGCCTGGCGCCTCGGCGGCCGGAGAGTTTCCTCTTCGGCTTTCTCTGTTGCTGTGGGGCAGGGCCTGCCGCTGCCCTCACCAGTACTCCAGAGGGGTCTCCAGGGCCCCGACGGCGGGCTTCGGCCCCGGGCACCACCCGCCCGCCTCGGCGAGGTCGGCCGCTCTCCGCCCTCTGACCTCTGACCTCGGGAAGTGTCGCGCAAGCTCCGGGCTCAGCCGTGCGGCCCTGAAAGTCGTACCCTGCTTTTCAAACTGTTGGTGATTGCAACATAAGAAATGAGTGCTTTCATGTTCGAATTTTTGGGGTCCCCCCTCTTTTACGTTACATGCCTTCCTTAGTCACCTACCAGGTTAAAAGTAAAAAAATTAATTTCACTTCTGTTTAATTGGCGTGTATTAATTCCCAATATAACGGGTGAAGTTTAGGCTAAAAGGAGTGTCTTCAGACGCTTTGAAGGATAATTCCTACTTTGAAACCCTAAAGTGTAAGCGTCTGGCTTAATCTGCTTTCTGAGTAAGTAGTTAAACTTCTTGGGCTTCGTTTTTATTTACTTTTAAATTTTTATTATTTATTTATTTTTGCGGTACGGGGGATCGAACTCTGGGCCTTGTGTGTCCAAGGTTGGTGCGGTACCGCTTGACCCTAAATCCTCAGCTTTCTTGGGCTTCTTTGAGTGCGGCACAAGACTTAGGCCAGTATCTGTTCTCAACCTCTTAAATTTGTCATGGAAGGTTTTTGATGCCACTGTTAAAAATGTTTGTTTTCCAGGATGAAAGCTGCTCTGTCAGATGTCTTTACACATTATAGAATTTCCTGTTTTGTTTAGGAGAGGGGACATATTTCTTTATTCAAAAAACAAAAATCCTGTACCCAGATTGCAGTCCTAGTTATCCCAGAAAAATTTTATTAGCAGCCTCAGGGGCTCAAAGATGGATAGAATTTGGGTCTTGTGGGGGAGGAGTTTCAAGATACAATAAAATTAGTTGAAATGCATTAATTACTGTGAAAGAGTGCACTCTGATGCCGCGAGGTGGTTTTAGAGTGGACTTTCTATGGACTTGGAGGATGAGGAGGCCGGCTCCGCTGGCAAGGGCACTCGGGCTGGAGGCCTGGCACACTCTGAATTGTAGAAAGCAGTGATTCCCCTTTGGTTTCTGTTTGTGTGCCAGGGCATGTTTCTTGTAAAAGGCGGCTTTAGGTAGCTCTCGCACTGTTTGTCTAAGAAACTCTTACTTTAGGGGCTTAATCCACCAACATTTTAACATTCCTCTTGTAAGTAACTGCATTTCAGAGGGACTTAGTCCAATAACAGTTTGGGGTTTTTTTGTTTGTTTGTTTTTGCTTTTTGAGACAGGGCTTTGTAGTTCAGGCTGGCCCTGAGCTCACTATGGTGCCCAGGCAAGCCGCCGCGAACTCAGCAATCCTCCTGTCTCTGCCTCCCGAGTGCTGGGATTACAGGCGTGAGCCACCACGTCCGGCATTGAGTTTTTGTTTTTTTTGAGACAGGGTCTCACTTTGCAGTTCAGGCTGGCCCTGAGCTCACTATGGAGCCCAGGCAAACCTCAAACTCAGCAATCTTCCTGCCTCTGCCTCCCGAGTGCTGGGATGACAGGCATGAGCCACCACACCTTGCACTGTGGTATGTAGTATTGATTGCTGGTGGGCGTGAGTAACCACGCCCAGCATTGTGTATGGTTACAGGGGGATCGAACTCAGAACTCAGGACCTTGGGCTTGCTAGGCAGGCACCAGAACCACTGAGCTAAATCTCCAGCCCTCCAATAACCTTTTAATGTTCCTTTTACAACTGCATTTCAACCTATCAGGGTAAAACTAATAAAAGTCAGCAGATTTTCATTGGTTTTTTGTTTTGTTTTTCGTTTTGTTGGTTTTTTGAGACAGGATCTTGCTTTGTAGTTAGAGCTGACCCTGAACTCACTGTGTAGCCCAGGTTAGCCTCAAACTCACAGCAATCCTGCCTCTGCCCCTTGAGTGCTAGGATTACAGGCGTGAGCCACCACGGGTGGCATTGTGGTGTGTGGTACCAGGGATTGAACTAGGGGCCTGGTGCTTGCCAGTCGGGGCCACTGAGCTAAATCCCTGACCTCTCCTATTCACTTTTTTGAAAACTTTGAACCAGAAGTACACTAATGTTCTTAAATATTTAGCTTATTCATTTTAAGTTATGAGCATTTTTTTCTAGATCCAAACATAGATCAATCAGCCTTTCTAATAGCTTGTCTCTGATACTAAATCACCTTTTTCTCGTGTTTTTTTGTTTCAGTAGTTTAATAAGCAGATCACAGAAGTTTACTGCCAGAAAGGTTTAATTAATTGACTACGCTCTAAATAATTAACTGCCTGGAAATACGAGGAACAAGAATTGTGTTACTTTTTTTTAAAAAACTTGATTCAGAAACAAAGTTTCTGCCTGAGAGGGACAGAAGGGGAACCCCAAAAATGAGAGACTTCCCCCAAGAATTGTTTTACTTATGTGGGATAATTGCTTATTGTTCAGGCTGGGATTTTGCTGATTCTGAGATAGTTTCTTCGTTTTTGTTTGAGATGGTCTTGCTATTTTCTTCAGGCCGATCTTGAATTCACCAAAGCTGGCCTCACAGCAATCCTCCTGCCTCAGCCTTCCAAATGCTGGGCCTATGGGTATGTCCCACTATGCCCAGCTGTCCTGAGACTTTTTTAAAATAATGTCTTTTATTTCCATTTGAGTGCCTAAAAATTTGTTATTGTCTAATCAGGCTACCCAAATAAAACTTATAAGGTTATAGATTATATACAGTAATCATTTTATTCTCTGCTAAATTCACGAATTCATCCATTTTTATTGCCACCTGATGGTAAATATGGCTAACCAGTCTTCATGGTTCATGGAAATTGATGCCTTAGACCTTGGCTCAAGACAGAAAATGATCATGGATCGTGGGTCGTGGGTCATTCCTGAGACATGCTAGATCCCTAATAACTGGTTTTCCATTTACTGAAACAGTTACTTCCTTTAGAGATGCGGAAATATACTCTTGGTCTGTTACGAGTTTGAAAGGAACATGAGCTTTGTTGTCTGTTTCTTAAGACAGCACTAAATGAGCCCTGTGTATGAAACACATGTATATTAGACCTGACTCTTGGAATAGTGTCAGGTGGTGTTCCCTCATTTTGCAGATGGGACCCAGGGACATGGCCAGCTCACCCAGGCAGCTAGTGAGGATTTCTCTCCTCCCTGCACTGTACTGCTGACCCCAAGTGAGAATTGCATCATGGGAAAGTAGAGAACAGGTAGTTAGTTAAATTTGGTTTAAACCCCTAAGTACTTTGTTTCTTTTTCTTTACCTTTTTTTTTTTAAACGCAACAGTGTGTGATAAAAGTTGGAGGGGTTTTGAATGAGGAGGGATCAGGTTCAAGTTAGAGTGAGCTTCATTGGAAAATTGGCATGTTTGTAGAAAGAGATGAGGGTAAGGCATCCTATACTACTGAAGGAAAGGGGAAGGTGCTATTGGTTCGAAGCTGTGTTCCTATGCCTTTGTGAAATGAAAGAAATAGCTTGTTGGGTTACAGCATGTTAAGGACATATTTCCATCTTGTATCTTCCCAGTAAAATAATCTGCTCTCATTTTCCCTTGCAGAGTCAACTGTTCGTTTTATTTCAAAATTGGAGCATGTCGTCATGGAGACAGGTGCTCTCGGTTGCACAATAAACCGACCTTCAGCCAGGTTTGTTTTTTCCTTTTTTGTTGTCACATAAATTATCGAGCTTTTATGTACCTTTCAGAGATAAGTGATTTCAGCATATGAAGAGAGTCATTTTCCCTGGTAGTGTTACTTTTGCACTTGCATTCACATATTTGTTCTGGCAAGTGAGCCATCCCTGTAGGAGACCCTCTGTCCCTGCCACTGCAGACTTCCTAAAAACCAGCAGCCAGTTTGTGGCTGCAGTTGATTTCACTGCCTGCCTTCCAACTCCCCGGCCCCCTCTGATGGACTCGGGGCAGGGGCAGCATTTGCTTTGCATCTTGTCCAGGCACTTTTCTGATCTGCCCACTCCAAGTGGGAGAGCCACGTGGCCAATTTAATTAGATCTCAATGCCCCCAGGAGTGTCCCCACCTTCCGAGCCCACAGCAGGTTTCCCAGTGTTGTGAGAACGTCAAGGTGAAACCTGAGAGTGAAAGAGAGACTCCTGTTGTCTGTTCTGCTCTCCTGGGTTTAGATCTACCCTGGGTTCAGCCCCACATTGTGAGTTTTGGCAGTTTTATCTGTAGCAAAAAGGCCAGGCTTTGTGCCCTACAAGGGCACAGAGCGAGTGCAGCACTAACAGAAGGAGCAGGTGTCCACCCAGTCTTGAGGATATGTGAACGTGGGAAGCCTGTGCCTGAGTCTTTCTAGACCAGGGTGCAGCACTCGCCGTCACCCCAGGGCCTGCATGTGCAACCCTGGCCCTGGCACCTGGGCAGCTCCTGCCTTCTGCCCTGAGGACACCTCTCGCTGCCTGTGTTACGCTGCTTCCAGACTGGACCTGTTCTGCCATGTGGCAGCTGGAAAAGAGAGATTGCTGTTTTAAACTTAAGCACCCCCAAAACCCCACAACAAGATGTGTTTTTAGAGGGATAACACGATGGCTTTTTCCCTGCATTTTTCCTGATTACCAAGTGGTTAATAGAAGGATCTTTCAATGTTGAGGATGTCTGAGAGCTTACTTTAAACTTCGTTTAAACACATCTAATTATTTCATTTTTTAACTAAATTTCCCCCACTAAGCCAGTGGCCATGGGTTGCACAGTGACTAAGTTTCTCCCCGGACCTTGATGAGCTCTGGTTTGGGAGACAAGTTGCTCCCTCTCGGGTGTCCCCCAAGCAAGCAGATGCGCTTCCTTCATTTTCCCTCTGAACCACGGGGCTCCTCCAGGGGTTAAATGTCAGGTCGCCTGGAGCACTGTGGGGCTGGACAAGGGGCTGCTAGCATTCAGTTCAGTGGGGGGTCTGTGGTCTGTGAGAACCAGACATCTGTTTCGATTTGGTCGGAAGTCACCCTGGCCACTGGTTTTAATGGAGCCACATTGCTGCTTTCTGAGGAACTTTGTGCAGTAAGCTTTGCTGTTGAATAGCTGGGCTCTATGTAGCTTGTCCTAGGAGGCTTCCTGCCCAGTGGTTCTGGTAGAAAGCTGAAAGATCAGCTCCAGGCAAACTCCTGACGGTTGAGGAGGCTGCTTCAAAGTGCGCAGTCTGCCCTCGGCCTCCTCCAGATGGGTGTTGCTGCAGGTTTCTAGTAGCTGCGCACTCCACGCCCATCACATGGGGCTCAGCAGAGCTGGTGGGAGTCTGAAGCAATTCCAGTCTGTCTTCTCTGCACTCAGGTTATTGGAGCTGAACATTTAATTTTCAGTCACGTATATATTGGTTTAGCTTATAAATCTTGCATAATTTAGGGTGGGTTTCTTTGTAAGCTGCTTACAGTGATGTGGACGATAAGATTCATGTACTATATTAGCTTACTAACTTAAACATGGTTTGTTTTTTCAGACAACTTGATTTTAAGAAGAACGGTACAGTGTAAGGTTTCAAGTCTGCCTGATCCAGTTTAAAGGACAAGGGCTAAAAGGATTAATTTCCTTAAAAGAAGGATCGGAAAAGAGCAAATGTTTTAACTATTGTATTATGTAAACAGAGATCCCACCAAGAAAGTGTCAATAAGAGTCAGGTATCCATGACCACTTGGTGTGCCTGTTTTGCTAAAGACACCAGAGAACTTGATGTCCTGCATACAGTTGAGTTATGCATTTGGTTGAGAAAACTAATTTTGTGTGGGGAATATGATTATAATGTGAATTTTTTGACATCTTAGTGTCTGCTGGCTTGAAGTACAAGAGTATGTTAGTGTTCCATTATCTTGTATTGAAGCGCTTCATTATTGATAATGGGGACTACTCAAAACAAGTTACAGTTTCTTCTTGGTTGCTGGCTGACTTGACCCAAGTCACTGCTCAAACTCTGTTTTCATAATATGATGGTTTTGGTGTACTCTGCACAAGACAAAATGTCTGACTTGCGGGAAAAACAGAAGCAAACGTTTAGCCATTGCAAACAAATTGTCTCTTTGCAATTGTCTAATATATGCACAGCAGCCAGTAGAATTCCCCTTTTTATTTTTTTTTCCCCGCAGACCATCTTGATTCAAAACATCTATCGTAATCCCCAAAACAGTGCACAGACGGCTGACGGCTCACACTGTAAGTCCCACAGTTGGAGAAATTTTTTTAAAACAATGGTGTTCAAGAGCCCACTCTTAATTGAGACATAATGTTGGCTCTGAGCTGCTGACATAGAGCTGTTGCAAACAGGACAAGGTGCTGGAACCGCGGGGCGCACACAGCTAGAACTTGATGCGGCCATGTTCAGGAGGCTCCGCTTGGGAGGCTGCTGGGCGGCCTCTCTGCTGACGGCCATTTGTCAGGAGAGCGCCTGCCCCCATGCAGCGGGCTTTCCCTGTCGCAGCCGATCACTGGGCTTCCTGGTGACTGAACCCTGGCCTTTTTTAAGTTCTTCCTGTAAATTAAAAATGCTAGGAAAATTAAGGAGTCGTTAAGGTAAGTTGCCCAGTAAGTGTGGGTTTTACTTCACCATTATGATTTTTCCTCTAGGAAGTGGAGATTTCATGACATGTAATTATTGTATTTCTAATACAGCGATTTTTTCATCCATCTGCAGAGGCACATTTCTTTCTGTTTGTTTTCTGTTACATCTAAGATCATTTGGTAGTTGCCGGCCTGGATTGGAATCTTGAGGTGGAGCGTTTCTGCACTCTGTAAGCAGAAGTACAGTATTGGCATCTCATGAGATCTCTGAGACCGTAGTGCTAGGTAGTTCAAGGCAGCCACCAACTAAGGGAACATCTCTGTCCTGAAGAAAATAACCTGCTCTTTTTTCAGCACTGACCCTCAACTGAAGCGATCACCAAAGGCAACCGGTGAAGTGTTTACATTTAATTTTCCATAATATAAAGTTGTTGCGTTTTGTATTTCAGACCATTGCCCTCTTGAACATTTACCGTAACCCTCAAAACTCTTCCCAGTCTGCTGACGGTTTGCGCTGTAAGTTCATACAAGTTCTTCCCTGGTTCCCTGGGCTTGCGTGTCAGAGCTCAGTGTCCACTCCACCTGGCCTGCTGTGCTAGTGTCAAGGGCCGCATTCGCGAGAGGTGGCAGGAGCTTGTCCCCTGGCCCGTGGGAGCCTCTGTTGGAGAGCGGACCGCCTCCCCCTTTTATAAGGACAGCCGTGGCGGGACGAGGCGCCCTCTGAGACGGTTCGGACCTGCTGCTCTTCTCCCGCCTGGACGCCACCCTGGCCTCGCTGGGGTTGAGTCGGAGCGCTGTTCTTCTCCTCAAGAGCAGCAGCGTTGGAACGTTTCTCTTTCCGCAACTCTCAAAAGCAGATGGCTTCAGAATTTTTCAGGTTTCATTTCTCATTAGCAGTTTTTCCTTCAGCTCCCCTCTGGAGATCCCTCTCGTTCTGAGAGCCTTGCTCTGTACTTCCCAGACGTGAGTGAGCTCGCGCTGGCCCTGAGCCCTCCTGCCATGCCCGCGCCACTGCGCCAGAGTCAGGTAGACATGTGGCAGAAGAGACACTTGGCATAGATGAAGTCCCCGACCTGGGGAGCTAGTGTGCGACCTGTGGGGATCTGAGGGTGCTGGGGGAGGAGGGACAGATCGGAACAGACCTTCAGACAGGCCTGGCTTCTTCGTGCGCGGGAAGTGTTCAAGTGAGAATGTGGGCTTTGCGAGTCGAGGTTTTAAAGACCAGAATGCAGGTTAGTGGTGCTGGAAAGCTCAGGTATAGAATGGTGGGATCATTGGGATTGATCACTTCTGGGTACATTGAAATAAGTGCCTGGACCCTTCTTAAAATTAGTCTAAACCACAGGGTAGATACTTGTCAGTCACCAGTTCAGATTAAATCAGTAAAAACAAGTAGAGCCAGCCTTGGGGAGGTGCAAACTGTCAGGCAGCCTTGGTGTGGCCCCTTGGGTGTCTAGGGTGCCGAGCCATCCTCGGGCAGGGGCCCCTGGGGCTCCCACTTACTGGACCTGGCCCTAAGGTGGGATGCACACTTCTGTGTGGGGTGGGGTGGGGTGGAGTGGGCTTTTCTCACCGATGTTTCCTGCTGAGATACATTGCATGTTCTGATGTTGGTGCTGACCTCATAGTAGAGATTTCTCTCCTTGGATCTGATGTACTTGATAATCCTGGTTTAAAATACCTGGTGTTTTAGATTGTTTAAAGAAATAAGGTCAACTCGGCATGGCACACGCCTGTAATCCAGCACTCTGGGAGGCTGAGGCAGAAGGATCATGATTTCAAGTCCACCCTGGGCAGTTTAGCCAGACCCAGGGACCCTGTCTCAAATAAGAATGAAAAGGCCTGGGGATGTAGCTCAGTACAAAGGCCCTGGTCCGGTCCCCGGGATGCTGGGGGGGGGTGGGGATCAGTAGGAGGGTCTGTCTGTGTTCTCACCTTGCCCTGGGTGGAGACCAGTGGAGGAGATGACTGAGTGACCCTGAGTGAGGAGCCAGCGTGGCGGCTCGCTGCCCTGTGTGTGGTGTGGGCCGCGGGGTGTGTTCTGGTCCCTTGTGTCTGCTTTCAAGTCGCAGTACTCTGGTTTGCATATGCTACGAACTAAACATTAGCTTCTACTAAACATTCCGGAGTTCAGAGCAAACAAAGTAATTGAAACAGTCACATAAACGAAGTCACTGGTTCTTTTTAACATACCCTTTCATTTGTGGAAAAAGGAGCTTCGTGTGCATGGATAAATGTTAAATACGACTCCCAGTTTAAGGATGACATTTCTATTTAAGAAACTGCTTATTTTCTAACCTGTGTTATTTAAAATATATGGGGTCATTTAAATGTTCTATTGATCAGTATTTTAATGTACTGGTTTTTGTCTTTCAAGTCATTTTGACTGATTAAAATTTTAGGCAGAATGAATATAGCCAGTAGTTTCAAATAACCATCACAAAAAATATTTCTCAAAGCTGCTAAAACTTTGGGCAATTAAAAATTTCTTCCTTTTCACATTCCCTCTGGCATGGAGAAGGAAATGAGTTTTAAATATGCTGAAACACAGCTCTGAAAGGGGGTGGCCTCTGACTAGCTTTCCAGTTGTTTGCAACCCGATTGCCACGTGGGGGTGGCAGAGTTGTGTCCCTGCCAGCTGCTCGCTTGGATATCTCGTGACACCAGTGGCTGGCCGGCCGTCAAATAGTCTCTGTTGCCTAACCGTGAGCTTGGGGTTTTAAGGCAAAGTTTCTGGAGTTTCAAAAACAACAAAGACACGGCTCTAGGTATCTTAGGAAGGGGACTTAGATCATTCTGAGTCTGAATAGAAGTGAGCTCTCGCCCTCTGAGAGAAAAAGGGCTCTGAGTGAGCTCACCGCAAGCCCATCCTGGGCTCCCCAGACTTAGACACTTGTGGGGTGCATACCACCTGGCAGCTGGGCTTGTGGGCTCCTCCCTTATCCAGGAATGTGGCCATGGAAGGTGACGAAGACGGAGCCAGCCCGGCCATGAAGCCAGTTGGGCCTTTGCCAGCCTCTTACCTAGCTGTTTGAAACAGAACTTTACTGACAAGATGTCTGTGTGATTTCTCAGATTAAGGTTTAGAGAATTCTAGGCTTCGAACAGTCAAATTTGGTAGAGAGAATGACAGTGGGAATAAAGTGTCAATTGCAAAATTACCCATGCTGTGGACGTGATTTCAGTTAGTGCACGTGGTGAGGAAAAATGAACCTGATGAAAATAGTTTCAGAATAAAAAGTAAAGCTTGCTTCACTGAAACACTGTAGCTTTCCCTTTATCTGAGGGCATCCAGGATACTGACGTTGTACCTGGTAATTGTTCCGAGTCTGTTCACTTGGGTTAACCACATCAGAAAGAATTTTCTAGTGCTCTGTGGCTGGCACTATGTAAAAGAAGCTAGTTAGACGTGTAAGTTTTTAATCGTGGCCCCAAATTTCAGCTGTCATTTTAACCTAATAAGGGGGAAATCAGTATGCTCACTTGACCTCTGTTTAAACCATAGAAGAAAACTTTATTTTAAAAAGTCTTAATTTGAGAGTCCGCCTCTTCCTCACTTTCTGAAAATGCCCTTTTGATGCTGATAAAACTGGTTGTGATTTTGATAGCCAGAACGGAGACTGTCGTGGGGCACTTAACCATCTCCGCACACTCTTAAGTTCTGTAAATCGGCACTCCTGTAGCGTGCAGCTCTGGCCTGCTGTCCTCTAGACAATCGTGTGTCACTGTAGCAGTTGAGCGTGAGGACGTGCACCCTCCGCCGGCCTCTAACCAGCAGGCTGTCTCTCGCCCGCAGGTGCCGTGAGCGACGTGGAGATGCAGGAGCACTATGATGAGTTCTTTGAGGTGAGTGTGCTGCCGGGCTCAGCCCTGGCCGCCGCCGCCCAGCACCCTTCCCTCCTGCGGGCACCCAGAGTGCCATGGTGCTCCCCGGGCGGTGTGGGCCTCACATGCCGTGCTCTTCTTTTAGGAGGTCTTCACAGAGATGGAGGAGAAGTATGGGGAAGTGGAGGAGATGAACGTTTGCGATAACCTGGGAGATCACCTCGTGGGGAACGTGTACGTCAAGGTAGGCGCAGGCCAGGGCGTGGGCCCCTCGAGCTGCCGGCCCGACACCGTAATGCTAAGGACTGCACAGCCCTGGACTAGGGACCACTTGTGTGTTACAACTGCTCAAAATAACTGAACTTCGAAAGAGAGGCAGTATTGGCGTGATCTGAACTGTTGAGAAATTAGTTGCAAATAAAGAATGGGCTGGTTTTTCAGTTGCACAGCACCGTGTCACTAATTACTTTACCTGTGTGAATGCATAGCGAGCAGCTGCCAGAAATGTGTTACCAGACTGAAAGTGGCAAACATCTCTCATCATTTCAGTTTCGCCGTGAGGAGGACGCGGAAAAAGCAGTGATCGACCTGAACAACCGCTGGTTTAATGGACAGCCGATCCATGCCGAGCTCTCTCCTGTCACTGACTTCAGGGAAGCCTGCTGCCGTCAGTACGAGATGGGGTGAGTGTGGGCCCCACGGGCCAGGGTCACGCGGGTGTGCGCAGCAGCATCCTGAGCCCTGTCTGCTGCCCCCAGGGAGTGCACGCGAGGAGGCTTCTGCAACTTCATGCACCTAAAGCCGATTTCCAGAGAGCTGCGGCGAGAGCTTTATGGGCGACGTCGCAAAAAGTGAGTACTCCAGCTGTCCCCTGTCGAGACTGCCTGGTGTCCTTGGAAGGGACCCACGGATGTGCTGTGGGGAGAAGGATGTGGGGCACACCGACCCGCAGGCGGCAGCGGTGTGGTCCAGCCCCGATCAGGCTCGTCTGGCACCGCTGCGTCCTCCCTGCAGACTCTGGGCACAGTGAGGTGCGGTCGCTCCTGTCTGCCTGGTCTTGCCTTTAAATGCCCAGCCGTCAGCACTTGGGAGGCTGCGGCAGGACGAGCGCCACAAGTTCAAGGCCAGCCTGGGCTCCATACCCTGTTCACAAACACCATTTGTTCACAGTTCTGGAAAAGATGGCTTTGTTGTGTTTTTAGGAAATTGGGCCAAAGCTGTGTTTCTCGCCCAGTGCGGAGTTGGCAAACAAAACATTTTGCCATATACTTTTGTGTGTGAACAGAATTCTTTGCTGTAAGCAAAACATTTAACAGGGCTGGAGATTTAGCTCAGTGGTTCTGGCACCTGCCTAGCAAGCACAAGGTCCCAGGTAACCACATACACCATACTGGGCATGGTGACTCTCGCCCACCAGCAATCAATACCATATACCACGATGCCGGGTGTGGTGGCTCACGCCTGTCATCCCAGCACTCGGGAGGCAGAGGCAGGAGGATTACTGAGTTCGAGGCTTGCCTGGGCTACATAGTGAGCTCAGGGCCAGCCTGAACTACAAGCGAGACCCTGTCTCAAAAAAAAACACATTTAACAATCCAAGAACCACTCTAGTGAGTTAGTTCTAACCTGGAGCACGTAGCGAGTCCGTACTTTGATCAAGTTGCCAGGTGCGAATTGCATGGCGCCTCCTGCTAGGCTGGGTTCCGGTCCTGGGAAGAGTCTCGTCCCTCCGTACAGCTGTCGGGGCGTCCGGTGCTGTGCGAACCTCTTCTGTCTATAGTCGGTCTCAGAGAATGGCCCATCCGTGCCCCGCAGCAGCTGATGTGCCGTGCGAGGGTCTGGGACGGTGCCGAGGCAGGTGTAAGGCGCCTTCCCAATGCCCAGTGGGTTCCCACAGGAGGGCAGGAGTCCTGCACCTTGTGTTTCCCTGGAGCCTGGTGGCTGGCGCTGGTGAGAGCGGGTGGCGTTGTTCACCTGAGCCAGGGCCACGCTGCACTGCAGCTCTGACCCCCCCCCGTTTCTCTCCTGACCTCAGGCATCGGTCCCGGTCCCGATCCAGGGAGCGACGCTCTCGATCTCGAGACCGCGGTCGTGGTGGAGGCGGCGGCGGTGGAGGCGGCGGGGGACGGGAGCGGGACCGGCGGCGGTCGAGAGATCGGGAGAGATCCGGGCGATTCTGAGCCATGCCATTTTTACCGTATGTCTGCTAGAAAGTGTTGTAGTTGATTGACCAAATCAGTTCATAACGGGAATTTTTTTTAAAAAACCACAAAAATAAAATACAAAGATGGGTTTCTGAATAAAATTTGTAGTGATACAGTGTTCTTGGTGTAATTTTATTTCTCGTGGGAAATCTTTATTTTATATTTCTTTCATAAACCTGCCAGTCATCTGTCCTGGGGGTAAAGTTAATACCCATCTATCACTCAGTATAGATGAAATTATTTTTCATTTTTGGGTATAAAATAAAACAAGACAAGTGAGGGAAACTCATGGGACAAAGTTGAGTCTGTTCCCTCATGTGCGTAGTGCACGGAGCGCAGGATCGAGGCCAGCCGGGTCACGTGCTCAGGCTCCCGTGAGTCAGCGGATGCGGGGTCACAGCGCAGCCCCCGGCGGTGAGCCGCTCCCTTCCTCAGCCTGCCTGCGTTCCTGCCCACGGGAGTGTGGCACGTGCCGGAGCCCTGCGGTGCTGAAGCGGGCGGGTCCCAGCTGTGCAGATCGGAACATGGGGTGTCAGCTCTTAACAAGGAGCAGCTGCTCCCCTGAAAGTCCTGGGGGAGCTGGGCGCGTTGCACACACCTGTAACCGGAGCTGAGCCATTCGGGGCCATCTTTGTTTTTTTTTTTTAGCGGTAGGGGGGATCGAACTCAGGGCTCTTACGCTTCCAAAGTAGGCGCGGTACCACTTAAGCCAAATCTCTGGCCCCTCCATTTACTTTTTATATTCCTGTCCCATCCCCCAGGTACAAAACCTTTGTTTCCCATTCAGGTTCAAGGATAGGAAGAATTTACTGAAAGGTAACTTCTGCCTAAATAGAAGAGAGAAAGGAGACCAGAAGGGGGTCGCCCCTGTCGTGTTTTCACTTTTCTTGTCCCATTTTCTCTCCTCCCTTGTTCCCCCTTCCATTGGAATGTTTTCTTCCCACTTCTCAGTACCTATAACACAGTTTAGTCCTTATTTTCACTTTCAGTTTCTCGCACCAGAGAAACACTGCAATATTTAAATGTGTGCTCAGTTTATTTCATAAAGCATGAGGTAGTCTGTGCAGTTTAGATGTCGTCTCAAAACTTCAGGTCTGTTGACCAGAGATTTAGCTCAGTGGTTCTGGCGCCTGCTTCGCAAGTGCAAGGTCCTGAGTTCGATCCCGGTAACCACATAAAATGCTGGGCGTGGTGACTCATGCCCACCAGCAATCAATACCACATACCACAGTGCCAGGCCTCAAAAAAAAAAAGTTGAGGTGCTATTGAAGATCAGCTCACAACATAGGAGCGTGGCTCCAGACGCTGCACATCCGGTGCCCCAGGGAGGCAGAGGCAGGTTGTCCCAAAAGCTCTTGGCATGCAGGTCTTGAGCCCAAGGAGGGCTTTCTGATGAGGCAGACGGAGCCGTCAGCTGTGTCTGAGCACACGCGAGCTCCGTGTAGACAGGCCAGCTGCCTGTGTGCACGTGACTCCAGTTCACACCTGCGGTGGCCTGTCACCGCTGCCGCCTAGAGCTCTTGGCAGAGGTCCGCCCTGCTCTGCTGCACAGGCTGGGGCTGCTGTGTGCGCGGTAGGTAGAGAAAGCCGCGGGCATGCCAGCAGCTCGGGCAAGCTGAGTGCCACAGTCCCCGGGCTTGTCCGGAGCGGCTCGGCACAGGCCCCGTGGACCTAGCCCCACCCAGGCGGTGTCCACAGCTCTGCAGCAGGGAGCAGCTCCGAGCATTAGGCGGACACACTGGGGAGCCGGCGCTCTGGCCAGCAGGAGCAGCTGCCCTACTCACTGCTCTGGCTTCAGCTCCTCCGGGGTTTATGGGCTGAAGCTGAACATGAGGAGCCCCCACCCAGCACCCCTTCTCCTGGCCCATGCGGGGCCACTCCCCGAATTCAGAAGGGACAGCTCCCAAATCCCTTCTCTTTTTGTGGTACCAGGGATCGAGCCATGATGTTGGGCTTGAAAGGCAGGCTGTGGTGCCACTAAGCTATATCCCAGCCCTCCACACCCTTCTATGCAGCACGTGTGATGTGGTAACACCCGACCAAGAGCCTGTGCGGCATGGCCTGACCCGCTCTGAGTGTGTGCAGAACCCAGTGTGCGAGGCCCGCAGGAAACCCAGGAGATCTGCCACCACCAGTGTCAGTGATTCCAGAAACTCACGGGTGGAACTGAGCAAGTAACCAAGTTTGTTGCCTAGTCTGGCTTCAAGGACAGAGCTGGCTGACAGCCCAGGGACATGGTGGCTAAGCTAATAGGAACACGCTGCCAACGTCAGTCTCCGCCTTCCTCCTGAAAGGAATACAGTGCCTTGGCGAGCCCAGGTCAACCTAGTGCTTGGGAGGCTGAGGCAGGAGGAGCCCTGTGAGTTGGAGGCCAGCCTGGGCTCCATAATGAGTACACAGCTAGCCTGGGCTACATAAAGACCCTGACTCAAAACACCAAATAAGCAAACAGGTAGAGCACTGGTCAGGGATGCAAACCCAGAGCCCTGGGCACGGGATGAGGGCAGGGGGAGGGCAGGCCTCGGGGGCTGGAAGGAGCTGTGTCCCTGGGGTGGGATGGGCTGGGCTGACGCCCCAGAACCTGTGTCTGGTGAGGCCCCAGCACTCGGGGCTGTCTGCGAGGGGACAGAGTGACAAAGACCCAGGCCGAGAGAGGAGGGCGCTTAGGCCACAGAGGGGCCAGCTTCACGGCAGTTGGGTGCCGGTAGCTTTTGTTTTTGTTAGGCAAGGAACTCTTGGCTGGACCAGGGCCTCACGCAGGCTGCAGACGCCCTCTACCACCAAATACACCGTCGCTCGTCTTGGAGACAAGTTTCCATTTTCCGGGCTGACCTCAGACTTGGGATCCTCTTGCCTCAGCCTGCCAGAGTGCTGGGATTACAGGGAGCCACCATGCAGGCTGGCCGTGTTTGAAGGCGCGTGAGCTGGGGCCTTCCTGGTGGGCCTGCTGGGAGCTGGTGGCCGGGTTCAGGTGCTTCTGAAGAAATCTCTGCTGGATAGGTTGGGTTTTTTTTTACTTGTGTTTCTGTCTTTTCATCATTATCAACTTTTATTCCTGACCCAGCTGCTTGAGAACACTGATTAGGACAGCTGCCCGCTGCAGGGCAGGGAGGGAGGGGGTATGGCCCCCGAGGTTTGCGCCCTGCAGTGCAGCAGTGCGGACATGTCAGGGCCCCAGCCTCACTCCTCCTGTGCGGAAGAGGAGGGGCAGCTGAGAGGCCAGGCGCCATGCTGGGCGCGTGCTCCTCAGTGTCCTCTCTGCCCCAGGGGGACCCGCCGAGTTCCCCCTAACCCAAAGACCATCTGAAACCCAGCACCGTGCCTCGGTGGCCCCTGGTCCCATAGATGGCTGGCATCTGCCCTGAGGTTCTGCACACTGAGGGTCCTGCCACAGCCAGCCAGTGGCCACCTGCAAGCAGGACCTTCCCGCCTGCCCGTGGGGCAC
>PVIC010038187.1:0-17718 GCA_004025085.1 Thryonomys swinderianus | reverse complement strand
AGTCATTTATCAGAGGAGATACTGGCTAATTTTCTTTCAACTCTGTGAGTTGTCTCCACTCTGTTGGTAGTTTCTTTCATGTTGCAAAACCTTTTTAATAAGATGAGATCCCAGTTGTTGATTCTTTGTACTATTTTTCATGTAGTTTGAATTTTGGTCGTGAAGTCTTTGCCTACTTCTATGTCCTGAAAAGTTCTACTCTTTCTATCTTACAGCAGATTCAGTGTTTCTGTTTTAATATTTAGCTCTTTGATCCATTTTGATTTCCGTTTACTGCATGGTGAGAGACATGGGTCTAGTTTTAATCTTTGGCATGTAGAAAGCCAGGTCTGAGAGACACAAATTAAAACAATGCTGAGATTTCATCTCTCTCCAGTGGGAATACCTATTATCAAGAAATCAACAACGAATGCTGGTGTGACCATTGTGGAAATCAGTGTGGAGACCTCAAAAACTTAGGATTAGAGTTCCCATTTGTCCAGGTATTCCTCTGCTGGGTGTCACCCCCACCCACCCAAATTAAAAGCATCATACTTGGGGAATTGCAGATGATGTACTCAGATTTTTGACTTACTTATTTGGATTTATGGATGTCTGCCCTGCCCTGAAGGATCAACTACTAGGATTATTAGCAGACATCTGCCCCACACTATGGGATCTTCTACAAGGATTATTGTACTAGGATTATTGGCAGACATCTGCCCCATGCTATGGGATCTTCAACTAGAGAGATTATTGTGGATAACCCCTGTCTTATGAATGCTGGGGTTTTGGATGTGAAGGCTTGGGACCAAATAAAGGTGCAGCAAGCTCAGGGTATTGATTGGGCTGCCTTCTGTTACTGCTGCTCAGAGTAGCAAGACTTGAGCCCAGGCTCAGCCTTTTTCTCAAGGTTCCAATTTTGTTGTTTATTGGCTGTTATTCTTTTTGCTGTTGGCCTCACAGGGAACTGGAGCTTGCCATGAGGGTGATTTGTTTAGATGAAGAGAAGTTAAAGGCAAATCTATGACTCTGGCTCCTATTTTTCACAAAAATAAATTCCATGGCTGGAGATTTAGCTCAGTGGTTCCAGCACCTGCCTAGCAAGTGCAAAGTCCTTGGTTCGATCCCCAGTAACCACATACAACAGAACCGGATGTGGTGACACGCAAGCCAGCAATCAGTACCACATACCACAAATGCCAGGTGTGGTGGCTCAAACCTGCAATCCCAGTACTCAGGAGGCAGAGGCAGGAGGATTGCTAAATTCGAGGTTTGTCTGGGCTACATAATAAGTTAGGGTCAGCCTGAACTACAAACCGAGACTGTCTCAAAACAAAACAAAATAACCCAAAAAACTAAAAATAAATAAATAAATTCCACTTGGAATAAAACAACAAAACTGTAAAGAACTGAAAGATGAGAAAACAGTGTAGAGGAGTTTTTAAATATATCATGAAATAAAGGCTGGATAGATATAACTCAGTGGTAGACACGTGCTCAGCACACATGAGGTTTTGTTCCATCCTCAGCACCAGAAGAAAGGAAGAAAGAAAGAAAGAAAGAAAGAAAGAAAGAAAGAAAGAAAGAAAGAAAGAAAGAAAGAAAGAAAGAAAGAAAGAAAGAAAGAAAGAAAGAAAGAAAGAAAGAAAGAAAGAAAGAAAGAAGGAAAGAAGGAAAGAAGGAAAGAAAGAAAGAAAGAAAGAAAGAAAGAAAGAAAGAAAGAAAGAAAGAAAGAAAGAAAGAAAGAAAGAAATGGAGAAAGAGAAAGAGAGGAAGAAAGGAAGGAAGGAAGAGGAAGGGAAAGGAAGGGAAGGGAAGGGAAAGTGAGGGAAAGAAAGAGAGGAGGGATAAAAAAGAAAAGAAGGAAATACAAAGAAAAAAGGAGGGAAAATGGAGGAAAGAAAGACAAAATAAAAGAGTGGAAAGAAAGGGAGAAGGAAGAAGGGAATGAAGGGAGCAGGAGGAAGAGAAGGGAGAGTGAATGAAAGAAGAGAAAGAAAGAAAAGAAAGAGAGAAGGGGAAAGGGGGTAAAAGCCAAAGAAACAGGCAATAGAAAAAATTAAAATAAAAAATAATATTTAGACAGTGCCTGACACATGTAGAATAAAAGATATTAAAGATGCTAAAAGACAGGGTACAAGTGGTAAAAATTTTAATGTCTAGAAACGTTCGGGTTTCTGTCATCTCATCAAAAGCTGAAGAAAACAGAAAGTCCTGAAAATCAGAACAGCAAACCAAACTGAAGTTCTTGGGGCAGCTAAGGTTCAGCGACCAGGGCACATATCCTGTACAAACATGGCAGCTGTGAAATCAGGCTCTTCCTGAGGAAGAAGCAGGTGTGTGTGATGTTTGGGTGGATTTGAGGGGATTAAGAGCTAGGGACAGGATGAATGATTTTGAGGTACTGCAACTTCCTCAGGTGACCACTACCATGAAATCTTCATTTCCTTATTGAACACCACTAAGAAGAGGCCTCGTTGGAAAGCCAGCTGGTGGTTACAAATCAGGTGTCCATGGTTTTACACAGGAGGTTGGCTCCTTTCCTAGACTACAAAGAACTTGAGAACAGGAATATCTGAGACATTTGTTTCCTTAGGACTTGGATAATTTCAGACATATTAAGTGCCTCATAAACATTAGTTGAATAAACACGTGAACTCAGTATATTCCATGTTATACAAAAGTAGATATCTGATACTGCCACAACACAAGATGTAAATCAGGTACTATACAATCGAAATTACTAGTCAAGATGCAGCCTTGAGGAAACTGCTGCTTTATTTTGTCCTGTGTTTTTCACAAACGAAAAGGTACAGAGGATCTTTTCTTGCCATCTTGTACTTGGGAGGCTCTGCACCATATCCGGAAGCTGGCATTTTACAGAGGTGAGACCTCAAGCCTGGCCTGACGCAGCAGTCCAGACTGATGCCCTGGTGATCCGCAGGGCAAACTGGAGGTAGGAGAGAAGGTCATTTACCAAATGAATAGGTGCAGACAGCGAAAATCAATGACTTCACAGTAGATGCCATCAGTATGTGGTAATTCAATTAGACAATCAGTCTGATTAGAAATAAGCAAGTTAAAACAATTTGGTCAAAATTGATTACACTCAGTAAGATGTAATATTGAATTGGATCAAAATGAAATTGTCAAAATAATAGATACATCAAAAGTAATCTATTTCTCTCTCTCTCTCTCTCTCTATATATATATATACATACATATATATATACATATACATATATATGTACATATATCTTTTACATTGTTTTTTCCCAACATAGTATGCATTTTTAAACATTTTCAGAGAGGTAATCTCAGAAGAAAAATACTTTTAAAACTATGACATGCAGGAAAATGACAAAATAAATGATGTTTATTGCTACCAGGTGATACTCAAAGATAGAGGAGGAGAAGGTTATTTGATCCCCAGCACAGAAAAAAAGGAGAAGGCTAGAGAATAACTTAAACAAATTAAGGGATGGGACAAAGGAAAAGCTAAGAATGAAAAAAAAATCTTTTTAGTGGAAAGAATGGAATATGAGCATGCACATATATGTATAGTGAATTTATAAATTCTTTCATTTTGCCATTTTTTGTTTTTACATGCATTTTATGATTTTCCCAATCATTAGTACAGAAATGAACAGACATTATTACTCTTATTTTCCAGATGTGAAAAATTGAACCTGCAGAATCTGCAATTTGCACAAAACTACAAAATTTTAAGTTGCTATTGGAACTTGTGTCCTTCACTGTTCTTTCTATAATATTATGCTGGGGGGAGCGGAGATTTAGCTCAGTGGTTCCAGCACCTGCCTCGCAGGCTCAAGGTCCCTGGTTTGATCCCCAGTAACCACATACAATAGTACCAGGCAGGGTGACTCACACCCACCAGCAATCAGTACCACATACCACAAATGCTAGGTGTGGTGGCTCAAACCTGTAAACCCAGCACTCAGGAGGCCGAGGCAGGAGAATTGCTGAGTTCGAGGCTTGCCTGGGCTACATAGTGAGCTCAGAGGCAGACTGAACTACAAAGCGAGACCCTGTCTCAAAAAAAAAAAAAAAAAAAAACTATTATGATGGGTCTTACAAATGGAAACAGAACTTAACTGCAAATCTGGATATATGAACTTATATCATGGATCTAACACTACTTTTCAAGGCCTTATTATTTTTTTGTCAGATACGAAAAGAGTTATCAGTATTTTGAAAAAAAATGTTTATTATAAGAAACAAATTTCATGTTGTGCCACACACATGTAGCTGAGACAAAATATTGAAGACAATTCTTATTGTTACTATGCAGAATGAACTATGATATTGTTTTAGTTCTATTTTTTCTGAATGTTGGTCACAACCCATTTAGTAGATTTCATGACCAAATTGGGCTGCAATTCTGAATTAAACACATAAGTTCTTATGCAGTTCTCTTATTATGAAACTATCCATGTCTAGAGTGAATTTATGGGACCAAACTAAATCTAGGGAGTAAGAAAATCAGGTTTTCTGACTAGAGAAACTGTGATTTATCTGAATCATTATAGTTATTTGAAAAATGAGAATAGCGCTTGAAAGGAAACAAAGCCACAGTGGAAGAAAAACCACTGCACCAACCTAAAAATGCACTGCCCTGGGCTGGAGATTTAGCTCAGTGGTTCCAGCGCCTGCCTCACAAGCACAAGGTCCTGAGTTCGATCCCCAGTAACCACATACAATGCTGGGAGTGGTGACTCACACCCACCAGCAATCAATACCACATACCACAGTGCAGGGCGTGGTGGCTCACACCTGTAATCCCAGCACTCCCGGAGGCAGAGACAGGAGGACTGCTAAATTCAAGGCTTGCCTGGGCTACATGAGTTCAGGGCCAGCCTGAACTACAAAGTGAGACCCTGCCTCAAAAAAAAAAAAAAGCCCTGCCCCAATTCCCACCCAAGTGAAGGGCTCATCTATCCTTTTCGACATAGTCACTGTTTGAAATAAGATGACTCATAATAATGCTGGTGTTTTACATATTTTTATTTTTAAAGTGTGCAATATACTTTTTAAATGTTTTTCGAATCTGTTAAAGAGTTATCAACATACCCTTTACATAAGACTAGAAAAATGACTATCAAACACAATACTTTGAATAAATATTCATAAGACTTTATTGAATTATGCTAATACTATCATAGAACAGATTAACAGTGATAGGAACTGATTTCCAGGACAATAGGTCCCACCAGAAATAAACTCTCAAAACTGCCTATAAGTAAATACTCATTCTGTGGGAAAGAGCCTTCAAGACAGAGGAGAAAATTATTACACTTTTGACATGCTTTACTCAGCTTTCTGTTTTGATAACAAAAACATCTGAGAAAACCAACTTAAAAGGGAAAAAGTTTCAGAGGCTTCTGTCCTTACTTGCTTGGCCCCATGCCTGAGCATTGTGGTGGGTTGTACTGGAGCAAAGGTGGTCATGCCATGGTGGCCAGAAAGGAAAAAGAAGGACAGGGAGGGGGAGGGAGGGGAGAAGGCGAGGGAGAGGAAAAGAGAAGGGGGATAAACGTAGGGAGAAGGGATGTTCTGGTAACTTCTTTCCCTCTCTGCTTTTGATCGATCTGTGCCCCAGGGTCCCAGAGCGCCCCACCCACGTGCAGGGCAGGTCTCCCCTCAGGGTGCTGCACAACCTGCCAGATTGTGTCTCACTGTTGTCCTCAGCTGGCAGTGTCCAACTTCTGAGAAACTGAGTTCCCAAACTGTGACCTAACACCCACTTATTTAATCGCAAAGTATCACATGACAGTTAACCCTTCATACTGAGGTTTTGGTTTAGAAAGAACAGCTCATCCATTAAACATCTTTTGTCTTAGAAGAAAAACACAAAAACACGTGTGCCATAGATTCTCCAGTGCTATTAGACATTTCTTAGTCTAATTAAGTTGCTGATTGGCCACAACATGTTGCTGTGTATCTATGCACATCATCATTCATGTACCTAGCTTTTACACATTTAAGTTTTAGTTTATACTTATATCTGACAATTTTTAACCAATGTTTAACCAAATATGGGTTTTATCTTTTATAAATGGGATTTTACTTAAAGAGGGGAATTGAATCTTAAGTTCCCATGATTTAGATAAACCATTTAAGAATGCTAGTTATTTCTTTACAATCACACAGGTGAGGGTTTTTTATTTTGCTTTTGAAGATAGTTCTTTATAGCATTTTTTTGTTAATTTATTCAACCAGTATGTGAGTGCTCTGTGAGGTACTTTGCAGTCTTGGAGAACACAGGTGAGTTTCTAGTACTTTTGACAGACAATATTTTGAGTGGAATAAATATCAAATCTGTATAAGAAGCAGAATAGGTTCATTCAGGAAGCTAGTCTGCTCAGAGAAAATTAATATACCAATAAAATCAGAACATACTATTGAAATAAAGATAAGTACCACAAGTCCCTGTAGATCAAGACTTTGGGACTGATCTCTACTTCCTAGTGAATCTGAAGGACATGATAGGCTATGAGAGTGACCACAGTTCTGTTCATTTGTAGTGTAAGTCCATCTAGTTGTCATTTATTATCACATGAGCAATTTTTCCAGGGCTCTGTTCCTTTTGCACTTACATTTTGGCCTTTTGTTCATCTGCTTTCCGGTAGGCAGGTCAAACCACCCCTGCTGCTGGGTTGTGGGCATGAATATACCACTCGGTGATGACAAATTCGTTTCACCAGCTCTCGAGTCATTTAAAATTGAGCCAGACTTAAAGCTGAGAGGAAAGATGGTCGCAAGTAATTCTGCACTATCCACACGGAGCTGACCTAGTTAGCACGGAGCTTCTAGGCTTTGTAAATCCTGTTTCAAATAATCACACCTCCCTAGGAAGAGAGTCAACTCAGAAATACATGTCCACCATCCCAGACGGGAGCCCTGGAGTTAAGGCCAAGCACAAGGTTACAGTTTAGATTGGATTATTTCTCAAATGTCTGCTCACTCAGTATTTAGTTCTGGTAAACAGCAAAATATCACATATCTTGAAGACTCAGGGCCGCAAGTTGGGTCTCCTTGTTCCATCACAATAGTCGAAGCACAAACAGCTAACCCTGATATGCAGTAAAGCAAGTGTTGGGTTGTAGGGCTTCCCATTGGGTGTTCTAGATAAAATGCTCCTGTCTCCATTTTTCATAAGACCCTATAAATGATACAGCTGATCCTGACTATGGATATGCGTGCAGAGCCAAATGGCCCAAGTAAGAGCTCCAGGAACCCCTTTGCAACAGTAGTGGCCCTCAAGAGCCAGCACTGGGAATGGCGAAAGGGGGAGATGCCACACAGTAGCCAGGGACTCTGCACTTTTGAGCATACACACCAGGCACTGCGTTAGACCCCAAGGCACTAAAGGGGAAGCAGTGATAGCAGGTTTCTGCACTTTAAAGATGGATAAAAAATAAAATGAAGAAATTCGCTTTTCTGTTATTAGTACTGTGAACTCACTATAATCTTTTGGCAATGGTCACCTCAGGAAAAACTGGCTTCCACTGAAGAAAAAGGAAACTGGCTTGACAGAGAAAACCCATAGCATTCAAAAGTAAATTAACTGAAAACGTTCATTCTCTTAGATATCCAAGGGGGCAATTTGGGAAAGGGCTTATGCCAGATATAACCTCCTGTATATATTTGAAAACTTCATTTGTATTCCTTCAAAAAAGAAAATGAGAAAAAAATCAAGAGCTTACACAGGAAGCATAGCCAGGCTGTTGTGTTTGTGTCAGACAAGCACACAGTGACACACAGAGGATTCATCAGAAACTCCTTGGGCAAATCCGTTCACATCGTGGTTGCCCAGAACAAGCGCTAGAATGAGCTCTAGTGAGCATGCGCGAACGGAGTGACTAAATGCTGTTGGTCAGATTTCCAGGATTTCAGAAGCTAGGACTCAGGAAGTGGGTAGAAGGAAGAGCACAATATAGGGGGGAACAAAAAGAAAAAATGAACCAACTAGCCCCAACCTCCTATTTAATCATCAACACTAGAAGGAGATGGGAGAAAAGTGGAAGAAGGAAAATGAACAAATTAATATACTAGGACTGCTAAGGTGATTACTGGTCATGGCCCAAACTTACTGAGCGCCCGTTATGAACACTTAGAAAAGAGCTTTACTCGTATTAATTTAATATTTGCAGAAACTGTGAAGAAACGTGACCCTTATTTTACAGAATGAAGAACCTGAGGCACCCAGGCATTCGTAACTTCACCTCAGTCAGAGGTGAAGGTTAAAATCTAACTGCAGCTGAAACCCCGTGAAGGTTTTTAGGCATCACCCCCGCGGTGACCAGGCCGGCCCGAGGCCGGGTGAAGAGGGAGCTTCACTCCAGCGGAGCTGTGGTCAAGGCCCGGCTCCTCTGGCCAGCCGCCCCTCACGCTCCCTGGCCTCCCTAGCCCGCGAGCTCCTCCTCCCTGCGCTCCTGTGTCTGCTGGCTTTGTCCGGACCTGGCCGGCTGGAGGCGCTTTTCCCAGTCTGACTCAGGGCTCAGTGTTTTCCCGTTCCTGGTCCCATCCTTTTCCTCCCCCGGCGCCTGGACCTTTTGCTGGAGATCCCGGCCGACGTGGGCACCAACTCGCCCAGTTCTCGGCCACATGAGATTTCCCAGGGAGGAAGGTGGATGAGCCGAGGCGCCTTTCCTCGCTCAGGCCTCTCGGTCCACTCTTGGCCCCTTCATTTTCCCTGAGATTTAATCAGTTGCTCTGCGCTCTCTGCAGCTCAGCTGAGCCCCTGGAAGAGGTCTGTTTCATTTTGTTTTCTGTTGCCCGCGTTTAATGAATGTCACACTAGATGAAGCAAACGTGCTCTGAATGCCGGAGGGAGGACGGCGTCTCGCTGCCGCCTCTGCGGCCCTTGCAGCGGCCCCACTCGCGGGCTGGGCCCCCCGTGTTCGGCTGACTGTGTCGTGGAAGCCGTGGAAGAAATAAACGCACGGATTCCCAGGATAGAGTTGGCGCCAGCGCACAGAAGCTACATTCTCAAAACTAATTTGTTCGTGAGACACCCGTCCCTGGCGGGAGATGCTGGCTGTCTCCAGCATAGGCGTGAATAAACGCGGCGCGGTGGCCTCTGTAACCCAGGCGCCCGCCGCTGGCCCCTCCCTGTCACCCGGGCGCCTGCTGGGCCCAGCCTTTGAGCCAGCCTTACCTCAGCGTAGGTAAACAGGACGCAAAGTCTTTATTGCAGCTGACATTTCTTCTCATGTGTTATGTCAACCGAACAATATAAAACAAAGCCAGATTTTTCTACATGAACTTCAATATGTTTTTAAATATATAGTCTTCAGAAATGAAGGTTCAGTAAAAACTAAGCCACCACTTCTCCCAGCAGATGAGCAGCAGTAAGAGGTCAAGTAACCAGTCAGTGGAAGAAATAAATAACTTCTCCCATTTATTCCGCTATTTGCTGCTACATGTTCTACACCCTGTGCTAAGGACTTTAATTTCTTTCCTATCATGCAATCGCTAGTTCAGTGTGAAAGAGATCATTAACACAGGTTATAAATTGGCCCAGAAGGTAAGCAGTGTCTTGCTCCATGCCACACGGCTTTAGAGAGAGAATGTAAACCAGGCCATTTGGGCTCCAGGTTTTACTGCCTCTCTCTACTTGCGCGTTGTGTGGCTGTAACATACTCTTCAGATGAGAAATGGAGAAGTTATTTACAAAAGGAAGTTGGTGACGACTCATGGCTCAACACTCAGCGGAACAGTAACATCCTCTGTTCTGCTAGCTCCAAAGTTCTGAAAAATAAAATAGCTCAGAGTTCAAACCACTGATCTTCCCTAGAGGAAATGGACTTTGTCAGGAACCCCAACAACTAAGCAAACTAATAGCCACTGACCCCAAGTAAAATCTGAATGACTGACAAGTTCAGATACTCCTTTTAAATTGACCTTGTTTCAAAGAATATTATGATTAAAGGAATCATCTTTACTAAAAGCTTTAACTATATCCATACATAGGAATTTAACCATGTGAAATATCGGATAAAAGGTTTAAACACAAAATTTAAGTCAATTTAAAGAAATATTTATAAAAGCAGAGACTATAATCTTTTAATAATGGATTATATACTCACATACTGAAATGCAAACAAATATCAAGACTATATTAAAATACAGAAAAAACTTGTTATACTATATTAAGACATAAAACTTTATAAACTAGGGCAGGGGAATTTAGCTCAGTGATTCTGGTGTCTGCCTCGCAAGTGCAAGGTCCCGAGGTCAATCCCTGGTAACCACATACAACAATGCCAGGAGTGGTGGCTCACGCCTGTAATCCTAGCACTAGAGGCAAAGGCAGGAGGATTTCTGTGAGTTTGAGCCAGCCTGGACTACTAGTGAGCTCAGGGCCAACCTGAACTACAAAGTGGTCACTCTCTCAAAAAAAAAAAATTTATAAACTAAGCTAAAAAAATATGCATGACAACAATCTAAAAAGGGAAATCACTAAAATTTGAGCAAACATACTCTCAGAATGGTGAGACTACAGGTACGTAGTTCCTCACATGTTTCATTTTTGCTTTATTGAGCACGAGTTGTATTTAAGAATAGAACAAAGTTGAAAATTCCTTTTGTAACCATGAGCTGGTCAACTACACCAGACCACCTCAACTGTCATGTGCACATGCTCACCTGGGCACTTTTCAAAAATGCAGATTTGGGGCCGGAGGGTTAGCTCAGTGGTTCCAGCGCCTGCCTCGCAAATGCAAGGACCTGAGTTCGATCCCCGGTAACCACATATAACGCTGGGTGTGGAGACACGCCCACCAACAGTCAACACCGCATACCACAATGCCGGACGTGGTGGCTCACGCCTGTCATCCCAGCACTCAGGAGGCAGAGACAGGAGGATTGCTGAGTTCGCAGCGGCTTGCCTGGGCACCATAGTGAGCTCAGGGCCAGCCTGAACTACAAAGCGAGACACTGTCTCAAAAAGAAAAAAAAAAAAAATGCAGATTTGGCATAAATTTGGAGAGCCAGAGACTCTGAATTTCAAGTAAACTCCTAAGTTATGCTGTTGCTACTTCACTGGGGACCACATTATGTGTGAGATTTCATGACCAGCAAACAATAATCACACTAATCACTTAAATCTAAGAGTTAAGAGACTTAGGAGGCTTGCTGTGTAAATTCCTCCCGGGTGACCAAATAGCTGCCCACACCACTCCTGTGGCAGTGCCAGCCTACACTTCCCACCTGCCTGGGTTCTGCTCCACGTTTAAACTCCACAGTCCAGGTCATGAGGTTTTCTTCTCCTGGGGTAACCTTCTTCTGCCCCTGTTTTGAAATTAAATTCCATTTGTTCTGCTCATGTTGGCACAAAAATTGTCTCAAGTTAGTTTAATAAAACCATCACTAAAACAATTTTCTTGAGTAGTGTAATTATAGAGCTAGTAATTAGACTCCTCACTAAATGAATAGTGTAGTTAGATTACATTTAGAAAAGCACCACACACCCCATTCCATTTTAATCACCTCTTAAATGCAATCCTGTTTGTTCACATGGAAAAGACTTTTTAGATGGTAGTAACAAGACCATCACATACACCCCTAAGGTGGGAGGTTTGGAATGTGCCACATTGCCCATGGTATCACCTGTGGGTAAGAGGGTGGGCAGCTGGAGGGCACTGCTCATGGGGGAGATGTGACAATTCACTGAGTTGAATTTAGGTCTCTCCTCTGACATCTGCCAGATAACACAGTCCCACCTTTTTTTTTTCACAGTACTGGGGATCAAACTTGGGCCCTTGTCCGTCCAAGGTTGGCACGGTACCACTTGAGCTAAATCCCCAGCTCTGCCTTATCTTTTGATGTCCTCTTCTCTCGAGTCTTTTCTGATTCAGCAACTTCTGCACAAGCTTTGGACTAAGTGGCTTGCTTCTGTGTTTAGTTTTATATATCTTTTTTTGGCAGTAACAAGGTTCAAACTCAGGCCCTTGTGTTTGTAAGGTAGGTGTGGTGTGTGGTACCACCTGAGCTAAATCCTCAGTCCCAAATAACATCTGTTTAGCTTAGTTTTGTTTAGTTTTGTTTTCCTGGTACTGGGAATCGAACTCATGTCCTTACTCCTGCAAGGCAGTGGCAGTGTTACTGAGCTAATACTTGGCACTGTATTTTATTTTAGAATCAATTTGTCTGCTCTGTGTCTTCCAAGGCAAGCTGCAGGTTTTCCAAAGCAACTGCAGGACCAGAGATGACACTGGGCCTTCCCGTTCCAATACAGCTCTTGCAGGACCCAGCAGTAGCTATCAGTTTTCAATAGACCTTGCAGAGGTTCATAGCACACAGTTGTACTTTATTTCCAAGCACCAAGCGGTTTCCCATGGCCAATAAGACCTCGACATGTGTTCTAATTTCTAAAATGCTGATCATTCCTAATTGCTAACAGTCACTTGTTGGGTGTTTAACACTGTATACCTGGCTTACATCCCTCCACTCATCTGTCCAATAATCCCTCTCTCACAGGCTCAAAGAGGTGAAGTAGCTTGCTCAGGTATAATTAGAAATAAGAAATGGTTGAGTAAAGATGGAAATTTGAGCTTCCCTGACCACTGCGCTCATCAAGTAAGTCCCCGGGGCCAGGCCACTCTCATGGAGCAGAAGGCCATGGTTCTCTTCCCACAGGCTTCCCTCCTGGTCAATCAACGCTCCTTGACAGGTGGCAGGCAGTTGAAAACCTGCAAGATTTGGAAAGCACACGCGTTAGACACGTGCTTCACACGCTGTGGGGCCTCACCCAGATCACAAACCCTCGACTCTGTCAAGTTCACCCCAGGTCGGCGGGGAAAGAGAAGATGATGCTAAGAGAAGCCCTGGGTTTCCAGCTGCCTCTCACACCATCTGCAATTGGAAACCTTCACTTCTTTAGCTGTTAAATGAGAAAAATTTCATGTATGCCGCTAACATTTTAGGACCCTGTGTGTGCGTGTGTGTGTACAAACTGTGATAAGCTATTAAAAGCAGTTTATAAAATGAAAAATGTTATCACATGTAAATTATTCTCATTATGACTTAACCAGATCCAGAATATGAATTGTTCAATAAACTGAGTTGATGTGTTTGGAACAGTTTTGATGACTTATGTCATATCAATAAAAAGTAGCTTTATATTACATATAAATATTGTCTACATTTATATGTTGCTTATTAACATATCATTGTCCTACAAGTAAGATGCTTCCATAGATGCTGAAAGCCTTTTGTGACATTTTATTTTTCATCCTGGTTTCAATTTGCATGCTTTCACTTTTCTCTTTAGTAATAGAACTGCTCTGTTCTCAGCTGATTGATTCTAGGAATTTGCTGAATGCAGCCAAACTATGACATATTTGCATTTTTAAGGCTTGAAATGTTCTTTCAGTTTTTAAAAGGAGTTTATTTTGAGGAAATATATGACTTCCTGAACTAATGGCAAATTAAGTTAATAAAATTCATACCTGCTGTGGGCAATGATTGTATATCAAAGGGAAAATAAATCAAAGGCTGAATTCCACAATCTCTAATTGGACACATTTCCCATTCATTTTGGTAGGAGGACTTTTTGTTTAGGATTGTAATGCTGGGGCATAGAACAAACAATTCCCTTTTAAGCTGCTTTGTTCCTCTAAATCTCTATTGCCAAAACTTGTGCTGTAAACATTGTTTTCCTACCTACTCAAATAGCTATTGGAGTTTTCTTATAACTGTCACTTCATAACACACTCACCACACTCAACATCTTCCTTGGGAAAATGTTTAATTTGTTTTTAATTGTGTTTGCTGATGACATATTAACACTAATCACGTTTAATGACACTGAAGAAAGCTAGTATAATATGAGACAAGCCTGGAATTCAGGCATATTTTCCACATGGTGCTTTTATATCCAGACTCTGGTGCTAGATAGCTAAAGATATAATCTCTTGATTGAATGATCCCTCACTTATAATATCAGTTAATATACTTACAGTAAAGCTAATTCAAGAATTTTTAAATGATATCTCTGACAATACTAGTGAACTACACAGATTTAATTTAGTACACATTTGCAGGAAACCATAAATCCAAGTCCATCTGAGACAGGGATAATTTGACTTTGTAGTATGAGTTAGCACGTATTTATCCTAACAAATATATACTTCTTTGTGTTCAAATTCAACTCATGTCTTTCTATCAGAAATTTGCCCTGAGTTTGCAGGTTTTTGACTGGAAAAACAATTTTGTTTCTAACTCTGTCTCCGACAAGTTCTTTGGACTCTAAAATGAGTGACAGTAGCTTTCCAGCTATAATTCGCGCCATATATCCTATCAGAATTTGCTTAGTGCTTTCATGAGTAATGCAACATTGATGGCTGGGGAAGCACACAGAATAATTAAGAGGTAAACATTTAAGTTCAAAGTGAGTGATACTAAGCAAACTATCAAATGCAGAGAGACGTTTGGCCAGTGTACACCAAGGGAAAAAACCACTAAGCAGAAAGATTTCTGGCAAATATATTAGGAACAGACTATCGGAGGACACTAAGCTGGGACTAGCTTAGAAAACACGGTATCAAGAATGGGCATCCTCCAGAATTAAAATTCAACTCATGGCAACAAACATTTACTTAGTAAATACTCTGTGCAAATACACCATGACAGGGGTCCATATTTCATATATCACCCCAGATCTCAAAGAATTGACACCCAGAAAACAAAATTAGTAAAATTAAGAAAAGAATAAAAAATAACTCACAAGAAGACAATTGAAGAAAATAATTGGTTATTGTGTTACATATCTAGATTTGAATTTCATCAAGTCATTTGTTTCCTTGCTGATACAGGAATTTAATAAAATCACTGAGAACAATGGGTCATTTAGAAATATTGTATGTAAAAGTTCTTTTTCATCCTTAATATCTCTAAGGCTAAACTCATGGGCAGTAACTGAAGTACTAGGTGAGAAAAGGACTGGACAAATGAATATGCAAAAGGAGTTCAAAAGTGGGGAGCACAGTGGGGAGAGGCAGAAAGGACCCTTCAAGAAACACAATTAACTATTTCTGGGAAGGATGGATGAGCCGGAGAACTCCAGAAAGTGGGTGAGTACGTCAAGAGAATTAGTGAGGGAAACTGTGGACAAGCGATTTCCCTAGTTAAGTCATGTGGATACATTGGTTTGGGGCAGGACAGAAATATTCAGAGCTGTGTTTGAAAATGATGATGATGACGATGACGATGATGATAACCGGAGGTAAGGCTGATGATAGAATAAGCAGAAAGAGTTTAAAGAAGCTTCAGGCAGCAGACTGTTTCGTGTGTACAAAACCTTTGAATTACTGATGTGGAAGTCACAGAGAAAATTACCAGTAAGAAAAAATATGCAAAACAGTGCTAATTTTTGTTTGAATTTCATGGAAATGGACCCTATTAATAATATCATTAACAGCATATCTGCGGGGCTCATTGTCTGACTTGCCTCCGTGTCGGAGATGAGCCTCCTTCCAAAAAGTGTCAATCCTCAGAGTTCTTCGCAAAGAAAATGACTCTGGCAGAGGGTGTGTAAGTGGACCAGGAAGATGCTGACCTCACAGAGCAATGGAACGCGCTCGAAGAAGCTCTGCTAGACATAATTTAGCATAATCTAACTAAGATCTGTAGTAGGGAAAAGACAACTAGGACATCGCTGTGATGTGTTTCTCCGTGAGATCTCCATGTAAGCAGAAGCAGGGTAAATACACCTTCCCTGAGTCCCTGCAACTACCGCGTCCTGCGGCTGCTGCTTCCCTATGCAGTAGTGACCCAAACTGATGTGCTGACGGTGGTCACTGAGAAGATGAAGGCCTGTTCAGGACTGCTGGAATAATTCCGGACTGCTGGAATTAGGAAGGTGAAGAATCAAAATGACACCACACCAAGTTTTATAGTTTGGGTAATTGGATGAATGTTAATCCCATTAAAGTAAATCAAGAACCTGAGAATGTTATTCAGTTGTGGATGGGTTGACTGGCAGGTAGGTAGAGAAATTCCAGAAAGCTGGAAATTTCAGAGCTCCAGGGAAGAGGTAGAACTGGGTAAAAAAAAAAAAAAAAAAAAAGTATTGGGAGACATAGCATTTAAATTGTTGTGGAAGCCAGAGGGTGATTAATTTTCCGGATTAATAGAGCTGTGTCATGGCTGCTGGAGGAGAAGTAGCCATCAGTAATGTGGATATATTGGTTTAGGGCAGGGAAGAAATATTCAGAGCTGTGTTTGAAAAGTTAATAATAATAACCAGGAGGTACCATCAGTACCCATTGGAGGACGGGCAAAACTGCTCAGAATGGAAAGAAGCCTGCTTATTTTTTAGTATTGCCATGCAAAGGGCGAGAGGACCATGATTTAGTCGATCTAATCAACCTCGTCTGCTAAACCAAATAATTAAACCTCTCTACCACACTTCTCTTCTCATCCACTGTGCATCTAAATTACTCAATTTGTATAGCTCTATTGATCAGATATCCAACTTCCCCACTTTATGTGGGGGCACAACTATGTAAGTCTTAAAGGAATTTGCCAAAGAACTTAATCAGATTTAACATTCTAATAGCACAGGGAATGAACCTACATTATCAAAAGTTTATTTTCTTAAGACTGTTTTCACACCTCTAATTCTATTCTAGGCATCAAGGTCAAGACTTACAAAGTTGAGTTCATTAAAAAAATAGTTTAAAACCATCAAGATCTTTTCTCATTTATTTGCTAATATCAAATACTGTCAGATTAAAACAGACAGAATTCTTAAATTGAAAGGAGAATTCTGTATTATATAATGACCAAGAACAACTAAAATCTTAAAACCTAATTGATATACTGTAGTACTAAATTTCGATATTTTGAGTTAATGTGTAAATTGCTTGCTGACAAGACTGCTGTCTCACTCAGCAAGATTTCTGTATATATTTTAAAGGTGAAGATTTAACCTTACTGGTGGAATGAGAAATATAGGCATGAGGCCTGCTTCACCTTCCCTCTGACCTTAGGCAGGTCATGTGACATTCTGGTGACAACTTTCTCAAAGACGAACTTAGATTAGGATCGTGCTTTTGCAGGACATTTCAAGTTTGCCTTGGGAAGTGGTGACAGTGGAGAGACTGTGAGCCTCACCTTGGTCAGCTCCATTTATTTCCCCTTTAAGGGCTCATTTCCTTCTTAATAAATGATTTTATGGCATAAAAATATGTTTATAAAAACACAGGCTAGATACTTTTGACCCACTCCCCCAATTGTGCAGAGTTCAAATTATCGTGTCCAGGGACATTTATGGGATAAGTTTTTCTTTCTTTTTTTTTTTTTAAATAGTACTTTCCCAGTGGACAAAGAATAAATGTCTATGGGTGGTTGAGGTAGAAGAAAAGGCACAGCACCTGACAGAATCCTGGAGATTCTGTGTTTGGGGTTCTGTGCTCTAGGATACCAGCTACAGCTCCTTTTCTCACATCTGAACTACATTTTTCTATTTGATCTTCCTCTCTCTCTCTCTCTCTCTCTCTCTCTCTCTCTCTCTCTCTCTCTCTCTCTCTCTATTTTACCTCTGTAATACTGAACCCTACCTTCCCATTTAACTATCAACTATAAATATTTCCTCTGTGATAAAGAATAACAACAACATCATTTTAAAGGAACTTAAGTAATACCCCTTTGTGTGTTATAGTCTCATTTATTTAACCATTCCCTTCTGATCTGGATTCCACCCCCCCC
>PVIC010038186.1:0-17727 GCA_004025085.1 Thryonomys swinderianus | reverse complement strand
TGCAGGCCATGGACATGACCCTCTTGATATATTCCTTTGAATACTGGTATGGACAAAACAGGTTTTTAGGGTGATTATAGTGGGGACAGAAAGATCAATTAAAGGACTGTTCCAGGGCCGGAGATTTAGCTCAGTGGTTCTGGCTCCTGCCTAGCAAGTACGAGGTCCCTGGTTTGATCCCTGGTAACCACATACAACAATACTAGGCATGGTGGCTCAAGCCCCTGGCAATCAGTAACACATACCACAAATGCCAGGTTTGGTGGCTCAAACATGTGATCCCAGCACTCAGGAGGCAGAGGCAGGAGGATTGCTGAGTGTGAGACTTGCCTGAGCTACATAGTGAACTCAGGGCCAGCCTGAACTATAAAGTGAGATCTTGTCTCAAAAAAAGAAAAAAAAAAAAAAAAAGGACTGTTCTAGCTGAGGGATAACAGTGATTGAGTAGTGGCTGGATTTTATTCAGGAAATAAAATCATCAGGGGCTAATCATGCATTAGTTGTGACAGTGGTTGCTAAGGTTAGTCTGTGACTCCTCAAACATTCATTGTTGGGAATTTAGGCCCCAAATGCTGATGTTAACTGGAAGCAGGACCTTTGGGGACCATTTGGATTAGATGATGTCATGGGGGAGGGGCATGCTGGCATTAGTAACTTTCTGAGAAGGGGGAGAGACCTAAAGTCCTGCACCTGCTTTGTCTTGCCATGTGGTATCCTCTGCCCTGTCCTGACAGAGCAGGAAAGTTCTCAGCAGACACCAGTGCCAGACTCTCCCCAGTCTCCAGAAACTTGAGCCAAATAGACTTCTATTCCTTCTAATGTCCCAGTCTCTGTTATTTGTTATTGCAACAGAAAATGGACTAAGGTAGTGATGGGAAAGGATGTATCAAAGGTTCTCCCAGAATTCTGGTAAAAACTGGTAAGCTTGGGGGAAAGGAGGAAGGTATGACCATGAATTCAGTTTAAACTACTTGAGTTTGAAGTGTTTTTGAGTTTTTGTTTTGTTTAAAGACAGGGTCTCGCTTTGTAGTTCAGGCTGGCCCTGAGCTCACTATATAGCCTGGGCAAGCCTCAAACTCAGCAATCCTCCTGCCTCTGGCTCCTGAGTGCTGGGATTACAGGCATGAGCCACCATGCCCAGCACTGTGTTATGTGGTACTGATTGCTGGTGGGCGTGAGTCACCACACCCCATATTGTATGTGGTTACCAGGGATTGAACCAAGGACCTTGCGCCTGCTAGGCAGGTGCTGGAACCGCTGAGCTAAATCTCTGGCCCCTTGAAGTGTTTTTGAGACAAGAAGTTGAGTCAGTAGTTACAGAGAGAGGACCAGGGCTCAAAATAGAAACTGAGCTGGGTGTGGTACACATGCCTATAATCCTAGCATTTGGGAGGCTGAGGCAGGAGGGTTGATGGAAGTCTGAGGTCAGCCTGAACTATGAGACCTTATTCTAGGAAAAAAATGAAAATAAAAACAGACACTGAATATGCAAGACAGCAGAGACAAGCTGCTGAGGGGCAGGGGTTGGACCTGAGGCCCACACAGCCTGAGCTGCTTTGCAGAGACCTACTTAGCAGGGAGAACCCACTAGATTGAAACATCTAGAGGGCCCTCACGCCATGCCAGTCAGTAGCATAAGAGGTCAGAATCTTCCTGCAGGCAGCTGAGGGATGGCTGGAGGCAGAGACATGGAGACCTTAAGAAAAGACAGACCTTCACAGAACTCTTTCTGAAGAGACAGAGACAAGAATTTGTTATGGAGGGATGATTTTCTCAACTTTGGGAAGAACTTGAGCCTAGAGAACTACTGAAAGGAAGGCTAATCGAGAAGTCGTGACTCAGAAGGGGGATGGGAGGGAAGCCTAGAGCTCACCATCTTGCTACTTTACCAACATAGCTTCTTATGGCCCAAAGTGACTGCTTCGGCTCCAGCCATTTTGTCCAAGTTGAGTCAGCAGGAAAGAGGAAGGTAGAAAGATGGCCTCTTTCTTCCCTCATCCTTCTTAAACTAAATAAACATTTATTTGCAAGCACTCTTCCTTTCCTTTAAAAAAGACCTCCAGCCGGGTGTGGTGGCTCATGCCTGTAATCCCAGCACTCGGGAGGCAGAGGCAGGAGGATTGCTGAGTTCGAGGCTTGCCTGGGCTACATAGTGAACTCAGGGCCAGCCTGAACTACAAAGCGAGACCCTGTCTCAAAAAAACAAAACAAAACAAAAAAAAAGAGACCTCCAGAGGTTCTCTGTGATGCTTCGAGTGATAATTCATTGCCTGTCACTCAGCCCCACGACCATATCCAGCTGCAAGGAAGGCAGGAAATACAGGCTTTAGGCTGAGCTACAGAGCTCAGGTGTAAGTAGGCTTTGCTACTAATGTAGGATTGGCAGATATGGATCAGGAAGCTGTGAGCAGTTTGCTCTGAAGGGAGCAGAAGGGGCCAGGTAATTTTCCAGGTGAGAGTGGAATCAGGACGGGAAGCCCACCCTACCTGTCAGGGTTAAATGAGATGCTGTGGAAATCTGCCTTGGGGTGGAAGGTGATGTTTGTTACATTCAGACCACAGCTTGATTTTTTTGTCCAGTGCTGAAGATTGAAGCTAGGGCCTTGTGCATGGCAGGCAAGGGCTCTACTGCTAAACCACACCCCTAGATCAACGAATTAGCCCTTTAGAAAGGTAATAAATACATACAGAATACCTACTGTAAACAGGGCATTGTTGGATGCTTTTTCATCCATGGATTTATTTCACTCTCCAACGTTGTGAAATATGGATCATCCTTTTCTAAAGCAGGACACGCTAAACCACCTTGCATATAGATGTCAGGATGAGAACCCGCGCCTGACAGCGGCCTTTCCCAGCAAGGTTGCAAGGAGAACAGACCTTCTGAGGCTCTTCCCAGCAGAGCCTTCTATGATAACTTGCAGTTTCCCAAACGGCCTTTTGCTTTCCTGCCTCTGCCTTTGGACACATTGTTCCCTCGACCTGGAATGCTTTTCCCGCATTCCTAGTGACTCTCCAGTGAACTTTGGACTCACTCTTCCAGTCCCTTATTTAGTGAAATCGCTTCTCAGAAATGTTTCGTGATTCATATCCCAAGAATGACACCTTTGGTTGCGTTTGATTACTTAAAACCATAGTTATTGTTTGTCTCAAACTTCCTAGAGGCTGATCTCTGGCGGTACTGCCCTGGGTTTCCTCAGGGCCCCGGGAAGCTGCTCGACAAATATTTGCAATATCAGACTAGTTAAAGGGCCAGACAGAGATTAATGGACACATTGGTTAATGAGGAAACTGAAGCACACCAGCCCCAAGGTCCCCAAGCAATTCAGTGGGGAGCTGGGACTATAGACTGGGCTTCCGGATTCCCCTCACCCCTCTTTCCATACTGAACCCCATGAACAGTTCACAGTGCAGGCTCCTCCTCTCAATGTCCTGGGATCTGGTTTCTGGGGACAGTGTGCCTGGAACCCGGGCTGTCAGGTGGGTCCTGCCCCCTCCACAGCTCTATGTGTCCCAGTGGGGTCTTCAGTCAACTCCAAATGAGGGTCTGCTGGAGGAACAAAGCCACCACCATCGCCAGCCCTGATAACCAGCCATCGTGAGCTCTGGGGCCTGGCATGGGCACCCAGACAAGGGCGTCACCCAGTGTGGCTGAGAACATTAGATAAAAATAATCACACCATGGCCTTTCCAGACCCCGACACTGCCTCTGTACGGTGTGTCCTTAGGGAACCTTCTGGGGGCTGAGAAGGCCCTCGGGGGGTGGGGGGTATCAGACACCCTCTCTTGCCACTGATGCACAGGGTGACTCTCTACCCTCCGCAGTGGCGCCTCAGAGGCACCAGGTTCCATTCAAGCCCTTGGTCTGATAAACAGTGGCGGCGGGGCGGTGACGGCAGCGGGGTCCCCCGAGGACACAGACAGAAGAGTGTCTTTAAGGGAGAACAGGAGATTTGCTTCCTGCTGGACTTTCCAGTCACCAGCATCGAACAGGGCCCGCCCCCACCCCTCTCCTCCAGCACCAGATCCTCAAATTCTCTCTCCCTGCTCTTTAACATCAGGTGAAAGCAGCCTGAGTGAGGACAACAGGGTTCGTGAGGCTGCCTTCCTGGGGGGATGTCCCAGGACCCCGAAGGAGTGCTTCCTGTCTGCTGCTTCGAGTTGCCTGTGGGCCGTCACCGGGGCCATGTCTGTCTTCCTGGTCACTGTCCCACTCCCCAGAGGTGGACATCTGGTGAAAACTCCAGGCCTCAACTTCCACGATGTCGCCTGTGGACTGCACCTTCCCAGAATTCCCCAAAATACTCCTACAAAGAGCCTGATGAAACTTCCTGCAGATTTGGATCGATCAGGGCAGATTTGAATTGACGCAGCTGCCACCACAGCTGGCGGCCTGGGATCCTCCATTGGGACCGCAGTGGCCACCTCCCTTCGTAGCCCCACTGGTTTCGGCGTGGGGACTGGCTGACCTCCCACGGCATGAATGACCTTGATTTCATCCCCATTGCTCGGCACACAGACCCCGTATCCCTGCCCCCAACAGGCAAACTCTGACCTGCTGAAGCCTGCTTCAGCTTCTGCTCCTGAAGGCTGCACGGTGGGCGTGTCCATCCACTCGGGGGCCCTCTGCTCCCCAGGCAGGCCAGACCCTCAGGACGGATGACTGCATCTTCTGGGGTCAGGCAGGTTCTGTGGCCTAGAGCCCCCCAGTGCAGTCCACGGGGTCCTTGTTGAAATGAGCTTCCTGTGTGGGGGAGCCTAGTGCGGCCTGCCTCCTCTCCAACCTTCTGGATGCAGATGGCCAGACACAGATACACGCACGCTCACAGGCTCTTTTCTCATACTGTCAACATTTTAAATTCTTTAACATGCCCAGTTTATATAACTAAATATGTAACTCTTTAGCACAAACGACTGGCTTGAGGCTTCCCTGCGAGCCAGGGAGGCTTTTATTTCACACCTGCCCCAAGAGGCTCTGTCAAGGTGGCTTTTTGAGAGCAAAGGGACAGAAACCAAAGCTGCTTCCGCCTTTGTAATAATAGTTTCCAGGTCAGGAATTTTAAGAGGCAACTGCCTGTGGCACTCTTGACAGGGTCATTTCATTTCAGCTAATTGTGGATAATCTGTAGATTGAAAATGGCATTTCTCTTGGGCATGGTGGTGCATGTCTGAAATCTCGGCTACTCGGGAGGCTAAGGCAGGTAGATTGCAAATTTGAGGGCAGCAAATTAGTGCAAATTAGTGAGACTGTCTCAAAATAAAAAATTTAAAGAAAGAAATGCCAGGCGTGGCAGCTTATGCCTGTACTTCCAGCACTCTGGAGGCAGGGGCAGGAGGACTGCTGAGTTCAAGGTTTGCCTGGGCTACATAGTGAGCTCAGGGCCAGCCTGAACTACAAAGCGAGACCTTGTGAAGCTGCGTGTCATGTGTTACATGTGGAAACCCCTAAGTTTAACCTCCAGGACTAAAAAAAAAATCTTTTTAAATTTGAAGTTCTCTGACTAGTAGAAAAAATTGAACTTTTAGAGATCCATATATTGGCCCATTTATATTTTTTGCTATGTAAACTGTTACAGTGCTGAAACTCTATTACCTTCTGGTAATATATTACAACTACTTTCCCCAGTTTTTCATTTTCATTGTATTTATTTTTGCTCATACTAAGCCTTTATATTTTTACGTGGCCAAGTCAGTATTTTCCTTTATGATCTCTGCTTTCTGTGCTATGCTGAGAAAAAATTCCCTGCCTCAAATTTGTTTTTTGGGTTTTTTTTGTTTTTTTTTTTTTGAGACAGGGTCTCGCTTTGTAGTTCAGGCTGGCTCTGAGCTCACTATGGAGCCCAGGCAAGCCCCGAAATCAGCAGTCCTCCTGCCCTAGCCTCCTGAGTGCTGGGATGACAGGTGTGAGCCACCACACCCGGCACTGTGGTATGCAAATATTGATTGTTGGTGGGTGTGAGTCTCCACACCCAGCGTTGTATGTGGTTACCTGGGATTGAACTCAGGACCTTGCGCTTGGCTTGCGAGGCAGGCGTGGAAACCACTGAGCTAATCCTCTGGCCCCCCTGCCTCAAATTTGTATAAAGAGTCACTTAAGTGCTAATCTCTATTTGGAATTCATATGCCCCAATCAGGGATCCATTTGTTTATTTCCAAATTCAGAGCCAAGGTCTCTTTAAATTCATTTATGGAATAATCACCTCCTCCAAAACACCACCTTTGTGTGTTTTGCTAATCTTATGCACCCTGTGTCTTTGTTCCCAAATCCCTGCCCCGCCCAGAGACGTCCCTGGATCACAGGACCTGCTCAAAGTGCCCCACCCCCCATGGATAGGCTTCCACCACTTGACCTTGGGTTGTTGCGTTGATTCCAGATACACAGACTGATTCCAGATGCACAGACGGTGTTTCTAAGCCCTCACCGTCAGGCCCCGACCTGCTTTCTCGCCTGTGATCCCCGTGACTCAGGTGACCTGGTTTATCAGTGCTGAGCGAAGCAAGGTGGGGAGCGGCAATGAATTCTCAGGGAGACAGGGAGACTTCGAGGGAGGTGACCTTTGAGCTGGGTCTAGGAGAGACTAGGAGCAGGGCAGGCATGGGGGGATAAAGGACAACACAGGCCCAAGGGACATGCACGTGCGATCACTGCCGGGGTGGGGACTGGGCAGTGATCAGAGAGTAGCAAGAAGGTGAATCCAGGGAAAGGAAGATTCATTCACTCATCTATCAACCCTCAGTTAAGCACTTTTATATTCGAGGTCCTGGGGTATCTGGACAGCAATGCTAAAACCTCTGTCTTTGTGAGATGCCTTTATTTCTGGCAGCTAAATTAGATGAAAATGAATATGCACTCAGAGAGGGACCAGGCTGTTATGAAAGTCAGTAGGAAAATAAAGACCTCAGAACTGTGGCTGTAGGCACGTCTGAAGAAGGCCAGGCCCGAGATAAAGACACAGTGGCCAGGCCTACCTGAGGGAGAAGCAGTGACTTGACTATATTGTAATTGGCACCACCTGGCCCAGGAAGTCTAGAGAGCTGTCAGCCATCCAGGTGGGTGACACAGCGTCAGATCCATCCCTTCCCCAAATTCTTTTGTCTTTCCCATGTGTCCTTGCTGCGTGACTCATTTCCCTATTGGATCAATGTCAACTAAGTGGCTGTACTTGAAATCATAGGTTGACTGTAGTTTGACCCACATTGTATGCATATTGTGATCTTGCTGTATGAATCACCCCTGACAAGGACCTCAGTGGACCCCCTGCTCAGGACCCCGCCTGGAAATCCAGGAGCTGTTTCTTCTCGCCTTATTTCCAATAAAACTCTCCTAACTTCTTCCTTTGACTCACAACTTCCTGGAAGTTGTGGGACCACGAACTTGGCCCTCGGCATATGTGACAACCAACATGTTGGGCGTTCCATTTCTGCTCTGTCACCTTCAGTGAAAAGAAGGAAGAACATTAAAGAAATGAGCTAGTCAATAATGCGTCAGGGGCCAGGATGGGCCATGAGCAGATTTGTATTTTAAAGGCTCATTTGTTAAGACTTTCTCGGTCGGTTGATCGTTGGATTCCAATTTTATCACTCTATCTGGGTGACCTTGGACCAGTTATTTTTCTGTGCCTGATTCTCATTAGCTATAAAACTGAGATAATAACAGTAGTTACTTCATGTGGTTATTTGAAGATTAAATAAAGTGCATGTAAACCAGGCTCCTAGCACTTGGGAGCCTGAGGCAGGAGGATCACAAATTCCAAGCCAGCTGGGGCTACTTTGTGAAAACAATGAATGAGTGAAGAAAGTTAATATTAATATAAGGAAAGACCTTCGAGCAGTATCTGGCAATTCTAAGTGCTGTAAGTGTGAGGAGCAGTCACCGCAATAACGATCATCACTGGGCGCTGGTGCTGCAAATAGGCTGGAGAGGACCAGGATGTCAACAAGGCCATCACTTGGTGGCTCCTCAGAGGCTTCCAGGGTGCTGTGCCCAGTCTGTGCGAGATGCAGCTGCCCTTCGCTGGAGAAGTGGGGAGCAAGTTGGGAGAGGAGCACGGGGAGTCTGGCTTTGAACACATTAGCTGGGAGGTGGGGGATCAGACGCCTCAGAGTAAGGCACCCAGAGAAATGAGGGGCTGGGGTGTGCATGCGAGCGTTAGTCAGTGCAGGAAACAGCTAAAGCTGAGACTGACAGGTGTGGTGTGTCTCAGGCCTGTAATCCCAGACACTCAGGAGGGTGAGGCAGGAGGACCTCAAGTTAGAGGCCAGGCTGGGCAACCTGCCCCCCAAATAAGAAAAGACTAGGGGTGTAGCTCAGCGCAAAGGCCCACGCTTCATTCCCCCACTAGGGCAAAACACAAACAGGGAAAAAAAAAAGGCATAAGGAGCTGGCAAATGCGGGGTGGGGGTGGGCGTGGGGTGCACATGCTGTGAGTGAGGCGCCCCCACACCAGCCCCGAGGAGGGCAGGTGTGAAGAGCCTGCGGACTCCAGCAGGCTGCAGGGAAGGGGCTCCCTTTCCGCCTGAAGCCTTGAAATGCCTGATGTGGCATTTCTAGGACACGTAATTGGGATAGGACCTGGGAAGACACCAGAGCTGGGGAACACAGGGGACAGAGGGAAGCCAAAGTGCAAGCTTTGGATGACGGAGAAACAGGCAGGGCCGAAGCACTTTGCCAGGAGAAACAGGCTTCATGGACGTGTGGGGCACTCAGCACACACCGCGAGCTCAGTGAAAGGAGCAGCGTGAGTGGCTGAGAGCAGAGGTATCAGGTTCTGCCCAGTGTGCCCCGGCTGTGCCATGTGCCCTGTCGGGCCCAGACCCTCAACTGTAAAACAAGATCATCTTGAGCCAGCATGGCAGCACATGGCCATAACTCCAGCACTTTGGGAGGCTGAGGCAGGAGGATCACAAATTTGAGCCTAGCCAGGGCAACCTAGTAACACAGCAAGACCTTGTCTTTAAAATTCAAAAGAGGGGCCAGGGATTTAGCTCAAGTGATACCACACCTATGGTGGAAGCACAAGGACCTGAGTTTGCTCCCTGGTACTGAAACAAACAAACAAACAAATAAATAAATAAATAAAAATAAAAGAGCTAGGAATATAGCTCAGTGGGTTCAATGTAGCCCTGGGTTCAAACCCTAGTACAGCAAAACAAAACAAACTCTGTCTTTGGCTTTGAAATGCTGTGAATTGAGAGTTTTAACAACTTTATCTTTTAACCTGTGTTTAAGTGACTTTTTTTTTTTTTTCCGGTAGGTACCAAGGATCGAACTCTGGCCCTTGTGCATCCAAGGTTGGCATGGTACCACTTGAGCTAAATCCCCACCTAATCTGTGTTTTGTAAGCAAATCTAGAGAATAGAGAAGACACAGCAGGGTTACTGGGTGGGCTCAGGTCATCAGGAAAGGCAAGCGGTGGGCAGCACAGGTGCCTGGCAGTTGGTCAGGCCATCCGGGGGCACCACATGGCTAGGCAGTCTGGGACTCTGCGGGGCTGCAGGGGGATGGTGGGGGCTGGGATGTGTGCCCAGGCGGCAGCAGCAGAACAAACTGGCAGTGACAGCAGCCCATGGGGGCCATGGCAAGGGAAGGGGCGCCACGCAGAGTGCGGCCCCTGCAGCAGGTGCGCAGTAAGCGCCTCAGCAGATCGACAGCCACAGACCGGAAGTGTACACCTGGGCCTTCCATGAAAGGCCACCCGGGGAGCCATTAGACAATGGTTTTGAAAAGTGCCGCAACAGAGCAAAGCAAACACCTGCAGGCTTAGGCAGAAATTAAATGGAAAAAAAAATCACATTCTATGGAAAATAATTACATGTTCATGTGATGGAGGTCCGTTTACAAGGAAGGCAATTTCAAGGTAAAGTTTTCCTTGTAATTGAAGATACAGGACTCGCACTGCACAAACGTGTTATTCAAAATACACGCAAATCTCCAGGGCATGTTCATTTCCTTATACAACCTCTGGAGATTCCAGAAAATGTCAGAGGAAGCACTGAACACAACCTTACAAATTAACATGTAAAAATGAATTCAGACTTTGGTGAGAATGACTGGTATGGACAATCAAGCCCTTTTGGTAAAACTATCTCACAAGAATCAGCAGCTTTTGTGGTACTAAAATTTATATTTAAATTGTCAGAAATTTCACCTGACGTTATAGCCTGCCTATATGCTATTCTTTTTTTTTTTTTTTTTTTTTGCTTTTTGGAGACAGGGTCTCGCTTTGTAGTTCAGGCTGGCCCTGAGCTCACTATGTAGCCCAGGCAAGCCGCCGCGAACTCAGCAATCCTCCTGTCTCTGCCTCCCGAGTGCTGGGATTACAGGCGTGAGCCACCACGCCTGGCACTGTGGTATGCGGTGTTGATTATTGGTGGGCGTGTCTCCACACCCAGCATTATATGTGGTTACCGGGGATCGAACTCAGGACCTTGCGCTTGCAAGGCAGGCGCCGGAACCACTGAGCTAACCCACCGGCTCCTGCATATGTGCTATTCTTGGTTTTTTTTTTTTTTTGAGACAGGGTCTTTCTGGGTAGTCCAGCCTGGACTCAAACTCTATGTAGCCCAGGCTGGCCCTGAACTTCTGATGATCCTCCTGCCTCAGCCTCCTGAGTTCTTCGATTATAGGTTGTACCACCACAGCATGGTTCTGTGAGATATTCTTGGTGGCTACAGTTATAGTGGCACTGCCAGAAAGGGCCTTCTCAAAATTTACAATTATCTTTATAAGTTCAATTCCTTTTGCTAAGAGTGACTACTGTAGTTTCCAAGTGAAAATGAAGTTGTCAAAAGTATCAGATTTGATGACTTCAATTTGCAAAAAAGTGAGCCAGTTAAGTCTTATGATCCCTATGCTCTCATATTCACAAGGTACTACTGTTTTATATAAAATTATGACAGCAAAATTTTTTGTAATTATAAATTTGTGCTGATGCTTAAGGACCACTATTACTTTTTTTGTTTTTTGAAAATTTTATTTATTTATTTATTTATTATTTTGTGGGGCCAGGGATTGAACTCAGGCCCTGTGCTTCCAAGGTAGGTGCAGTATCATTTGAGCTAATTCCCAGCCCTTTTTTTTTTTTTTTAGACAGGCTCTCGCTTTGTAGTTCAGGCTGGCCTTGAATTCAGCACAGTGCTAAGTATGGTGGCTCACACTTGTAATCTTAGCACTGTGCTGTGTGGTACTGATTGCTGGTGGGTGTGAGTCACAATGCCCATATTGCTGTATGTGGTTACCGGGGATTGAACCAGGGGCCTTATACTTGCTAGGCAGGCGCCAGAACCACAAGCTAAATCTCCAAACATGTTTGTGTGTGTGTGTGTGTGTGTGTATCTGTATTATGTATGCTGGCCCTCAGATCACTATGTAGTATGTAGCCCAGACAAGCCTAGAACTCAGCAATCCTCCTGCCTCTGCCTCCTGAGTGCTGGGATGACAGGTGTGAGCCACCACGTGAGGCACTGTGGTATGTGGTATTGATGGCTGGTGGGCATAAGTCACCATGCCCAGCATTGTATGTGGTTACAGGAATTGAACTCAGGACCTTGTGCTTGCAAGGCAGGTGCCGGAACCACGAAGCTAAATCTCCAGCCCAGACAATTTTTGTAGAATGAGAAATTTCCAGAGGAAATGTGGTGTGGGAATGTAATGAGGGGAAGGAATAAATAGGATTCTGAAAGAAAATAAAAGATCATGTATATAGGGGGTGGGGAGGTGTGGGTGGATAGGGATATGGGCAAAAATGAGAATTAACTTGTGTCATATATTGGTACAAATTCCCCAATGTTATGTGTGATTGTGATATGTATATAAAATGTACCAATAAAGAATTCAATTTAAAAAAAGGCTTTATATTTTCTTAAATAGTTCTTAGTGAAAACTTAGTATTCTAGTAACTCTCCTCAAGCCCAATGCTTGACCATAACACTGTACTGTTTTAAAAAGTGCATCTTGCTGGGCATGGTGGCTCACGCCTATAATCCCAGCACTCGGGAGGCAGAGGCAGGAGGATTGCTGAGTTCCAGGCTTGCCTGGACTACATAGTGAGCTCAGGGCCAGCCTGAACTACAAAGCGAGACCTGTCTCAAAAAAAAAAAAAAAAAGTGCATCATGCTGGGCATTGTGGCTCACACCTGTCATCCCAGCACTCGGGAGGCAGAGGCAGGAGGATTGCTAAGTTTGAGGCTTGCCTGGGCTACTTAGTGAGCTCAGGGCCAGCCTGGACTACAAAGCAAGACCCTGTCTCAAAAAAAAAAAAAAGTGCATCACACCTGGACATGGTGGCACATGCCTAAAATCCCAGCTACTCAGTAGGTTGAGGCAAGAGGGTGGCAAAGTTGGAGGCCATCCTGGGCCACTTACTGAGACCTTGTTTTCAAATAAAAAATGGAAAGAGCAAGTGAAGTAGCCCAGTGGTAGAGCCCTTGCCCTGCATGCCCAGGGCCCCGGGTTTAATCAGCAGTATTGCAAAACAATACAGCAAACCCACATCACAGTGTAGACAGCCAGTCACCTCAGAAGGCTAACAAGCCCCACTGTGGCTCCATTGTTCCCAAGGGTCCTCCTGAGCTGATTCCTGTTTCCGGATCACCTGGCAGGTGGCAGATACAGGTGGGTAAGATCCACAGGTAGAGAAGGTAACTAAAGAGTACAGATAGCAAGAGAGCCTATGCATTTTGGGGGTGACTTCTTAGGAATGATAGTAATAACCCTGCAAGTGTTCTGCTGTTGGGAGGGTCAGGATCCTGCTTGGCCTCCTTGGTCTTTGGGGAGAGGCTCTGTCAGATGGTGAGCGAGCTGTTAACTCCTGCTCGAGCAGGACGGTTGGTGCAACCACAGCCCAAGTTGGAACCTGTTCCAGCTGTTTCCTCCTAGGATGCTGCAGCCTCAGGGTCAGGCCTTCCAGGGGTGATGAGGCTCTTCTGATCACGTGGAGCTGGAGTGGTAGGAGTGTTTAGGGCCCAGGGCTGGACACATGAAACCAGGAAGGACCGTGATACCTGCGCATCTTTCTCTTTCCAGTTTGTGCACCAGCCCTGCTCACTCTGGACTGACCTATCCCAAGGGCCCATCCTGGAGGGAGACAATCTGATTGGCTTATTCATCCACTCTTGGAGGTGTGTGGGCATGGCCAGCACTGTGACTGACAGCCCCAGAGAACTCACGTCATCTTTTCTCTACTAGACCTGAGCTCCAGCCCCACCCCTGGACCACAACTGTCACATCTCACCTGCCCTCATTCATTACTTGCTGACCAGCTGCTTCTCCAGTCTTACTTTTTTTTGTTTTGTTTTGTTTTGTTTTGCAGTACTGGGGATGGAACCCGGGTCCTTGTGCTTCCAAGGTAGGCACAGTACCACTTGAGCTAAATCTCCAGTCCTCTCCAGTCTTTTTTTTTTTGAGACAGGGTCTTGCTTTGTAGTTCAGGCTGGCCCTGAGCTCACTATGTAGCCCAGGCAAGCCGCTGCGAACTCAGCAATCCTCCTGTCTCTGCCTCCCGAGCCCTGGGATTATAGGCGTGAGCCACCACGCCCAGCACTGTGGTATGTGGTGCTGATTGCTGGTTGATTGCTGGTGGGCGTGAGTCTCCACGCCCAGCATTGTATGTGGTTACTGGGGATGGGGATCGAACTCAGGACCTTGCACTTGCGAGGCAGGCGCCGGAACCACTCAGCTAACCCTTGGGCCCTGGTGAATCTACTTTTCAAAAGGAGAATATATATATATATATATATATATATATTTTTTTTTTTTTTTGAGACAGGGTCTCGCTGTGTAGTTCAGCCTGGCCCTGAGCTCACTACATAGCCCAGGCAAGCCTTGAACTCAGCAATCCTCCTGTCTCTGCCTCTGCCTCCCAAGTGCTGGGATGACAGGCATGAGCCACCACACCTGGCATTGAGAGAAAATATATTCTTAACTTCATTGTGTAAATTTAAAAATCAACAATAATAAACCTGGTGCAGGTCAGGGGAGACGGGGTCGGGCAATTCCAAGCCACACTCAACAAAGAAACACTGGGACACACCTGCGATCCGCTGGTGGATTCTGAGTCTTCACTTTATTACTAGGTCACCAGAAGTCACCACCTTCACTTGGTTCACCACAAATGGACGGATGTCAGAAAGGAGAGGGCCCCGGGCCGCCGGACTCACTCTTGAGAGACGCAACCAGGTGGTGGGGACGGAGAGCAGGGCCAGGGCTGGGCCTGCCTTCACTGCACACACGCACAGATATATTTGTGGAGCCTTATATTATACATCTTATATATAGAAAATATATATATTTATACTATACACAGGCAGTAATGCTGCGGAAGGGGTCAGGGCACCCAGACGAGGGCTGTGGGCACCAGGGTAGGGATTGGGCCGAGGCCGCGTGGGAGGCGGCTGGGCCAGGCTGGCCTCTGTGAACTCTAGGGCGGGGGAGTCCCCCTTCTTGTTCCTTAGAGAACCAAAGGGGTCTTGGGCCAAGGATAGGGGCCCCCAGGGTAACAAGGAGGGGTCTAGGTTGCATGGGAAAAGCCAGGGACCCCTAAGAGTCTTTGAAGATCAAGAATCACGAGGGTGGGATGGAGTGGGGACTGAGGCCAGTCAGGGACTCTCGGGTGGCCAGGAGCCAGCCCGCCTGTGTCTGTCTATGCACAAGGTGAAGCCTGCGCCCCCACCTCTCATTCTGTGCTTTACCAAGGACACGCCTCTGCCTTCCTGTCCACTTGCAACCTTTCCAAGGCTCCTGGCAGCTCTGACCCTGTGTGAAACCACAGCGTCCTGGGGCCCTTCTTGTGCTTGATGGGGAGGAAGGGCCCCAACCACACAGGGCTGGCAGGGCGCCTTTCCCCAAGGATGGCAAGGGAGCAAGGGCAAGCAGAGGGCAGTGGAGAGGAAGGGGTGCCAGGTGCTGCTGGCCCATGAGCTTGGGGCCCTCCAGTAGCAGAGTCCACAGCCCTGCGTCTTGTCCCAGTCCTGCCCTGTCTGCCTCTCCCCTCCACTGCCACCGGTGCCCGCCAGGTCCCCACCCAGTGGTGGGTCATGCTGGGGCCTGTATCCCAACCATAACCCAGGAGAATGAGGGGTGCTCACTGAGATATGCAGCCCCTACTCCTGGCAGGCACACCCTGCCCTCCGGGCTGGCACTGCCAACAGCTGGTTGGCGTCCAGTGAGAAACATGGTCTTCCTGGGCCTATAGCAGGGGAGGCTCCCCGTGGGGTTAGGACTTGTCCCAGGCTCCTGTGGTGGGCCCAGAACCTGTGCTGGAAACACTCCCATGGCCCCACACCCCGCTGGGGAGGACCCCTCTGCTCGGGCCTGCACTGTTGCCTCTGCAGTCCCCGAGGGCCTGGAGCAGATACGTTCAGATCTGCTCTTCGTGCTTAACTCACTTGTGCTCAGAGCCTCCGTGTCCCTTCTAAGTGGGCACAGTGACACCGCTTGTCTGCCTTGACCCTTCCTTGAGCCTCAGCCCACGGCACACACAGCAGCAGATTCCACAAGAGACCCGGAGCCCCGGGCCACCCACACCCTCGGCTCCTCAGCTCAGGTCCCAGAAAGGCTCAGCGAGGGAACTGACGCGCCAAGCCCTGGGAGGCCTGGGTGTCGGTGACGGAGACCCCTTCCCCTGCGCCGCCCCCGCGCCTCCGCTCTGCCCTAGTGTGTGCTGGGCACAGACTGGCCGCTCGCCTGTCCCTAGAGGCTCCCGGCAGTGTGCCTTGTGCAGTGTGGCCTGCCTGCCCCTTCTGGGACTCAGTGCCATGAGCTCCTCTCCCACTTCGGCCCAGGTGGCCCTCCTGGTGCCATCCCAGGCCAGTGCGCCCCACGGCACCCCACGGCTGGTGACTCTAAAGCTCCTTCACAGCTCCACCCCCACAGACCTCCCCATGCCCTTAGGGCTCTGCCTCGGTCCAGCCTGACCCCAACTGTGTCCTACGTCACTTCCACGGCCAGGGAGGTGGCAAAGGTAGGGAATTGGCTCCTGAGTGCCTCAGGTCAGGAAACAATGGCGGGAAGCCAGAGGGCCCACTCATGTGAGGAGCCCTGGGCTTCGTGTTCACTCAGTCCTAGGTGAGGACTCAGTGGGGCCTCTGAGAGCGGAGGACGGTGGTCGCCCCCAGGGAGGCCGCAGAGGGTCTACGGAGCCAGCAGAGGACAGGGAGTAACGTGGCATGGGAGACAGAGGAGCTCTCCACGAAGGCTGAGGCCAGGGCAGGGGGCGCAGGAGGGTGAGCAGCCAGGCCCAGTGAGCTCGGACCTGCAGCAGAATCAGGATGTCTCAAGTCCCCACGATGAGGGTAACATCGAGCGGCGGCGCCCCAGGCTCGAGGCTGGGGACAGTGAGAAGATGGGGAGAGCGGGCAGGCACTGGGGCCTGGGCTGCCCAGGGGAGGCCTCTCCCACAAGCGAGCTGCCTGAGGGGCCGTGGGGGAGGGGCGTTGTTCTCTCTAGGGCTCGGTTTCCTCAACCACGTAGGGAGATGGCACCGCCAACGAGCCCAGCAGGCCTGGGATAGAGGGAGACCTCAGTGCCGGCCAGCCGGTGTGCCTGGACTGAGCCCCCACGCGGCCACATTTGCGGGCACCAGGGCCATCTCTGTCCCACCATTCCCACCACCACATCTCAGCTTCCCCTTTCCAGGGACCAGCACTGCCTCTCGGGGTGCTGAGTGTGGCCTAGCACACCGCCGTGCTCAGGGAATGCCAGAGGGCGCAGTGAATGAATGAAGTGTCCTCAGTCCCACCCTCCAGGATCCCGCTGAGCACGCAGCTCGGACACGCTGGCACACACACATGGACACTCCCATACCTGGTGCCCCCATCCCTGCCCCAAGTCACCCTGGGTCTTCAAGGAGCGACCTGGACATGTGGAAGTGCTAGGCAGGGTTGGGGGCAGGGCAGACAGGGAGGGGAAGGGGCAGGGCAGGCGATCACTGGGGCTCAGTAGCCCTGGGACTGGTAGCCCTGCGGCTCGGTGTCAAAGGCGGTGCCCGGCTGCTGGTAGGTGCCGCCCAGGCTGGCGGGGTCCGGCCCTGCGCTGGGCTCCACGTAGGGGGCATAAGGCATGCTGGAGTCCTGGCTGGGGTCCATGTAGTCCTGGGAGAAGAGGGCCGAGTCGGCGCCAATCTGGTACCGCTGGAAGGCCAGCACCGCCTGTCCCGCCTGGGACGGGGCCATGGGGACAAGGATGGGAGGGAGGGGACGGTTAAGGGAGAGACAGACAAGAGCACTGGGTTAGTAGTGGTTAGTTGACAGGACACAGGGTTAAAGATCCTCACAGCACCAGATGTAAACCAAGCTGTAGCAGCAGCTACCCTATGCGGAGGCCAGCACCACCACGTCCAGCCAGAGAGGCCTCCCATCGCCTGCCCCCTGTGCCCTGCCCGCAGGTCACCCTAGGCCAGCAGAAATGTTTATCTCCACTGTGGAGGGTTAAGATGGCCCAGAAATCTTCGGCCTTCCCAATGTGTTTCTTCAGGGATATTATGCAGGACAGGGAAAAGTGTTTCTTAATAGCACAAAGAGTGATCTCTTGGTGTTTCCTAAAAACTATCCTGTGTCTCACAGCTGATACAGACATACGACTAAGTTTTGACCAGGGAGAAATCCCCATGTTCTTTGTCCTTGCCTTGGATTTGATGCCTAGAATGCAAATATGATGGCTGGAGCTCGAGTTGCCAAAAGGAACCATGAGGATGGAAGATGCCTGGGTTACTGAAGACCCTTGAGTAACGA
>PVIC010038185.1:0-17751 GCA_004025085.1 Thryonomys swinderianus | reverse complement strand
ATCTGAGGGGCTCATCCAGCTGTCAGGGGAAATGCTAGTTTCAATGGATTAAGTTCCTAACTCCCAGCTGCCCCCAGCACATTCCTGCTCTAGGAGGAAGTGCTGCTGGTCATGGTGGCTTATTTTTGGGACAAGTTATTACGTATACAAAAGAAGGCTGTTGTGATATTAAAAACGACTGTGCGGGCTGGAGATTTAGTTCAGTGGTTCTGGCGCCTGCCTCACAAGTGCAAGGTCCTGAGTTCGATCCTGGTAACCACATACAATGCTGGGCGTGGTGACTCACGCCCACCAGCAATCAATACTACATACCACAGTGCTGGGAGTGGTGGCTCACACCTCTAATCCCAGCACTTGAGAGGCAAAGGCAGGAGGATTGCTGAGCTCCAGGCTTGCCTGGGCTACATAGTGAGCTCAGGGCCAGCCTGAACTACAAAGTGAGACCCTGTACTATTTCATCTAGGTAATCTTACAGCCTCAGCAACTTTCTCAAACAGAGGAATAAGCCAGGGGGATCCAGCAATGAAGCATAAACTGTGGCTCCTTTGTTATCACAGCATTTCTGATTAGGGAAAGGCCAAAAATGCAATGATTAGGTAAATTCCTTCATTCAGTATAAGAAATAGAAAATGAGCTTTAGAAAGTATGACAGCTTTTATAGAGTGCAAAATTTCTATAGGAAACTTGGTGTGGGAATGTGATGAGGGGAAAGAATAAATATGATACAGAAAGAAAATAAAAGAGCATGTATAAAGGGGGTGAGGAGGTGTGGGTGGGTAGGGATATGGGTAAAAATGAGAATTAACTCGTGTCATATACTGGTACAAACTCCCCAATGTTATACATGATTTTGAGATGTATATAAATTGTACCAATAAAGAATTCAATTTAAAAAAAAGAAATAGAATAGAAGCCATCTATATCTATATTTATATCTATACCTATATCTATATCTATCTATGTATCTATATATCTATATATATGTGCAGTTCACATAATATATATTATACAAGTGTTGGCTGGGCAATGCTTTAGATATCTATTTTGCCTTCTGAAAATAAAACAGATATGTAATTAATTAAATACATAAGAAAGAATAATTAAATGAAACTTCACTAAAGAAGTAAAAGAAGAAAACTGAATACAGTGGCACATATCTCCAATCCCACAGTCAGGAGGCTGATGCAGAAATACTGCAAATTCAAGACTAGCTTGGAGGAAACATAATAAGACTGTCTCAATAAAAAAAAAACAGGGAGAAAGAAAGGATGCAAAAGGAAAGAAATAGCTCTGGCTATGAACTTAGCTTTTTCATGTGAATCTATACTGCCTGTCAACAATTTGAACATTTATTATATTCTTTCTGTCTTTAGAATTACTCCATAAGAAACAGAAATGATAAGAAATAAATCATAAATAATTTAAATAGAACTTGCTCTTTGACACGAAAATCTAGTGTTACCTCAGTAGATTGTATGTTTTACTATGCTTAAACACGTGAAACAATATTTTTCCTGTTGAGAGGGAAGGTTTTACTCCTATTTTTCAATCTTGCTCAAATCCCCTTATTGAATAATTTATGAGGTACACAGATTTTGTTGTTGTTTCTTGAAAACCACAAACTATGAACCCCATGGTAGCACTTTGCTAATGGCTTTGCACAGAGGGCTATTAAACAGTTGTAGGATAAAAGTACACAATGAGAAGCTATTTTGGGATAATTATTCTCTCGGGTGCGACTTTCAGGAATGAAAATAATCTAGCCTCATTAATGAAACAAGCAAAAGCAAGCTGGTGTAATCTTTTGCCTATTCAATTCATGATATTTTATTTATTTTCAATTGTTTATTGGTATATTTTAGCTTTATGATCACATTCATCACTGAGAAATTTGTCGCTATACATAGTGTATCTTGATTCTTTTTTCTGAATAATGCAAACCTCAAACTACCTTGTCTTTTTATTAGTCAAATCTCAATCTCTCTCTTTTTCTCTCTCTTTCTCTCTCCTTCCTTCTCATCTTTCCTCTCTCCTAACAGCCCTCCTTCACCTTTTATTGAGAAATTTATTGATTAGGGGATATGAACAAAGGTCTCTCTAGCTAAAAGTTTGGATGGTGTATTGAATCTCCTTTTCTTCTCTGTCCTTATCCTCTAGGGTTTTGTGCATTTAATGAGCTTGCCACATCCATTTTCTGTGTGCTTAGAGTCCTGGAAAAGTAATTCTCTGTTAAGAAAATATACATAAAAATGGAAAAATATATTTGGAAAATTGAGAGAGTTGGGAAAGTGGAGTTCTAAGTAACTGTTTTTAGAATAACTTTGCAAAAAATTGATTACCCTTGTCAAATTTTCCCTTCAGAATAGACACCATAGTTGTGGAGATTTAATGAAATACTACATGTTTATAGTATGGCCTGGCACACAGCAAATGCTGAGTAGTTGTTTGTTATTAAGTTTCTACATATGTGAGAGTCACCATAAATCCATCTTGGAAACTTAGAATATGATATATTTAAGACAAACTCTGATCATCTCAGAAAATATATCTCAAGGAACATTGAGATATTAGCATGATATCTATGGTGGATAAATGGAACTATTATTTCCTACTGTCAAATTACGATAATGAAAAATATAAGAAAGTGTCAGTGAGTAGGGAGAATTTGAACCCCATGTATATTGCTAGTAGGCCTGTAAAATGGCATAACCACCATATAGAACACTTCAGCCATTCCTTAAAGTGCTAACTATAGTGTTCCTATATGACCCACTAATTCTACATATACATATACATATATATATATGTGTGTGTGTGTGTATGCTTAAGAAAAATCAAAGCATACATCCATACAAAAATTTACCTAAGAATATTATAACAAAACTATTTATAATAACCCCAAACTGAAAATCATCTGTTTTCATTGACTGGTGATGAGTGTGTAGACACAACAAGGCATAACTGTGTGCTGGAAATTATTCAATCACACAAAAATAATGGAACTGAATAGTTCAACTTACACATGGGATGTGCTCCAGCACCACCAGTGACTCAGATAGTATAGAACCACCCACGTACTATCATTTTTCCCATATATACAAATGATAAAATTTAACTTCTACCTTAGGCACAGTAAGGGATTAATAACAACAGTAAAGCAGAACAACCTGAACAATACAGTTATATGGTCCCTTGTTCTGTATCTGTTTCTGTCATTTCTCTGCTCACCCTTTCTCCCATGATGATGTGAAATGGCACACTGTCTACTTGACAAGGTGCAGGGAAGCAAATGAACTCAGCACTGCGATGTAGCATTGTGCTATTATGGCCTTTCTGAGAATACATCAAAAGGAGGGCCTGCATCTTCCAGTGAATTGCATCCCATTCAGTACTGTCCAACTAGCAGGTAACTAACATTGTAGAAAGCACAACCCTAGATAAAAGGGGGCTATTTACTGTTATGTGCTATACCATTGATCATCTTTGATTTTTTTCAGTAAAACATGGTTCAAAACACCACACATTGTATGATTTCATTTCAGTGAAATGTCTAGAAGAGCCAATATATGGATACAAACATATTCAAGTGGTTGTCTAGGGCTAGTGGGTGGGGAGAGATTGCTAATGGTCCAGAATTTTCTGTTAGAATGATAAGAATGGTCTGAAATTAGATGTTGGTGATGTTGTATAATTCTGTAAATATATTTTAAATGCTAGTGCTCTATGTACTTAAAGGAGTAAATTTTCCAGCATGTGGGTTATAACTCAATAAGGCTTTAATGCAAAACACAAAGCAATAATAACTAAAGAAGAACAGATAAATAGTAACTCAGAATGGGAAATAATGCACTCATACTCTATGATACCATATATAATAAACCAGAATTGGAACTCCTATCAAAATTACAATCAGACCAATCTATGTGCACACAAAAGAACAGCTGGAGAGCAAGGAAACCTTAAACTCAAGTGTGGCAAGAGGTCTAGCTGATAGCAGTTACAGAGAAGTTTACAAAGCATTAAAGGGAGCATATTTTAACTTTTCTACATTACCATTCTTTCTCAGAAAAATAAAGCTATTTAAGCTGTTTTGTCTGTATCTGCTTAAGTCACGTTGACTGGGACATTAAGTTTACATTCTGTAGTTTTTCTATTGTCATAGCTGGAGTTTTTGGTGAAAATATACAATTTAAATTTTGGCCATGTGGTTGTGAGTGTTTGGTGTTAGATATATACATATCAAGTATGGACTTAATTTTGTTTTGTTTTGTTTTCCTGATAGTCCTTTGTTTGGGGGAAAAGAGCCACCATGAAAATAAGCATCTTAAAGCCAGGACTAGTGAACCTCAGATATCTGTTGAGGTTAATATCTGGAATAGAGAAAAATAATTAACAAACACAAGGCCAATCATTTATTATCAACAAGATAGTCTGCTTAATTAAAGTCATAAATGGGCTTATTAAATTGAAAGGGCTTTGTTTTTACTCACTTGTATATTAATTTCATAAATTTCAGAGCAAGAACCCAATTAGTTTCTATTTCTACAGTTAATCAAAAATATGACATAATTAAGTTTCACAATACAACCTAACCAGATTTCTAATACAGTAATGTACTGAATGCCCTTTCCTCACTCAATGTATTCATTTATTGTATGTTCTTTTCTTTCATAGGCATTAATTAAGGTTTCATGTTTATTTACAATATTTGAAAGCTCTGCCTACTGATAAGCAAGAGTATTTTTCTCAAATTGTTGATTACTCAAATTTCCCAGCTCTAAAATGAAAATAAAAAGTACATTTGTAGAGAGTAATTTAGAGCTTTTCTGTATCTTTATAAAAATAGTGTTCAGGAAGCACTTGTAGCTTTCCAAACAATATACAGGCTCCAGTATAATTTATTACTTTTCAGCACCACAGAAAGCTATAAGCAATGCATTCAGGATGACTGTGGACTAGTTTACCTTTTAAACTTTATCTTTGAATTCATTATCACTTGTAACACCACTGCCACTTGATACTCTTTTTGAAAAATGCCTTTCTTTTAAGGATAAGGAGGCCAAATCTCTAGCTTACGTAAGTAGAAGGGCAGGGAGTCACCAAAATTTTCAGTACTGTCTTGATTTAAACTGAGTAAGAGAAAGAGATATTGCTACATGTGGCTGGTATATTTATCATTTGCTCGAGATACACATCTGATAGACTGCCATGAATCACCAGCTTTCGTCCTGCTGAGAACCACAGCTAACTTTTAGAGCATCTATGCACCTCCACTCATCCACAAGGCTGGTCTGAGAAGATCCAACCTTCAAAGCAAAGTCTTTCCACTACTTCTGAACATAAATCAGCTCACCTTCCCCATAACGTTTTTTCAAGGTACCAATAATTATAAATGTTAACCATTCTTTCTGAAATGGATGACATTTGCAGAAATATGTGAAGGGATGAGATGTCCCTATATGGTGAAAGGAGAAAGAGAAACAAGAGGCCTAGACAGAGTGACAAAAAAAGAAAAGCCTGATACATGCACACACACATACACACACTCACAGGCACACATATAGGACAGAAGGATAGAAGAAATAAAGATAGGCAGAAAGAAGAAAAAGAAAATAAAACATTTAAAAGTGTGCTTTTAAGAAAACCTAGAGTTCCAGACCCCAAAGTTACTCACGCCTCTTTTCCCTTTTAGAAAACTCGCTTTGACAGTCCTCAAGGTTTAACAAGCACAGAAACTGGGTCTAGGCCTGCCTAGACTTACGACGCTGCCTTCTTCTTCCCACAGACCTCCGTCCCCGAGGAGGCAGCAGTACCGGTGGCGCCGCAGATCTCTATGCCAGCACACGTGGAGGGTCAGCCTCCTAATACAACCCAGTGCAGCCGGACAGACGCTGAAACACACACCCTCAGCGTGCAGATGAATGTCGCCACAAGGCACCACAAACCCGCACAGCTCCAATCCCGACATCTCTGCCTCTCTAGCGTCTAAACTCTATTTCTTTATGCATGGATTTTTACACTTCTGCCTAATATGTCCCCTTATGCCTCTCACCAATGGGTCCCGAAAATTATTTTTCCATGATGGGAGTCAGCGTAACTGCACCTTAATGTCATGAGTCAGGTGGCTTTCTTTCTCTTGTCCTCCCTTTGGAAACCTTCTAGAACTCCGTGTGGTGCCACTTACATATATGGATATAAGCCGATACTCTATGTCCTTATTTTTATTCTAATGGGGGGGGGCTTTGTTTTGTGGAAAGTGCAAGAATTCTAAAGAAAGAATGAACTTTGAACCTTGGTCTGTCACATATTAACTATATTTTTTTCATTTCTTGGAGACTGAAATTTCCCATTTACAAACACCATAGATTTCTTATAGAGCAGTTATGAAAAAAATTGGAAAATGAAAAAGGTAGCCTGGCATACGCAATAGTCTGTAGCCAACAAATACATACGAGCACGTTTTCAGAGCATCTTTTACATGCTGTGGTGGGGATGGAGATGGTAGAAGGTTCTGACTTTATTTCTCAAATACCTGGCACGTGATTCCTTTTAAAATAGTTGATCGCTATTTCCCACTCTTGTCCCTTCTTAACTTGCCCATCTTTTGTCGCTCCTCAGCCATGGCTGTGTGTATCACACTATTAATGATTTATCAAAGAGGATGTGAGAGCAAAGATAGCGTATTTCCATATGAGCTTCTGTCACATCCGCAATGTCATAAAGAACAGCATGTAACAGGTCTTCCTGGAGTACTTTATCATTCCTATTTTCTGGACATCACAAAGTAAGATTTCATGAGTGGTATGTACCACAGATACATCTCACCTTCCCCAAATCGCACATGTTCCTAATGTCTGTGGGCCTCAAAGATGCTTTTATTATGCTTTTAGTGGGACATTTCATCATTTCCGTATAATGTTCTTAAACATCACCGTGCTGGAAGTAACTGTGCAGTACAGGGAGTAAAGATTACAGGGGAAATGGTTTTAGGAGACTAACACTCAAAAACTCTACCAATGACAAGAGAAAAAAGATAAGCACATAAAAATTGTTTTAGAAATAGGATTAGTTAGTGGTTAGCCCAGAGGATGAGTTTTATCCGGTCTTTGCAACTCTATTATTGCTGCAAAGAAGTTACTTCACCTCTTTAAGCTTCAGTTGCACCAGTTCCAAAGTGAATATAATAGCCTAACAAGATTGCTCTGAGAGTAAAATAAGCTATGGAAAAAAACTGGCTAGAATGAGTGTGGGACAAATATTTTCACACCCTCTGTTAATTATGCTCTTTTGCCGAAGGGAAACCAAAAGGATTTAGGTGTGAAAAGGTTAGTCTCCCCCTCTATACAGTAATACAAGTGTGTCTCGAGGACAAAGGAGGAAGTTAATTGATGTCTGGGACAAGTTCCAAGACCTCTGCTTTACATCTTTCAGATACTCTGGGGATGAGAGCCGAAGTGCCCTGTGGCTAAGGCCTCAGACGGACTCACAAAGGCAGACAATCCTGACTCTACTTGCTAATTTTCTTTGGCCAAGATACTCAGTTTAAGTTATATCTGTAAAGAGATATAATAAAAGTACTACTTCTCAGGAGTGTGTGTGTCTGTGTGTCCACAAAGGAGAGAATTAAGTAACTTTTAAGTTCTTAGGTCAGTAGCTGGTTTGTCTAAATATATATTACATTTTTGTTCTTTTTATGACAGTGAAAATAATTATAATATTATGGACTGTAAAAATTAACCAGGACTTCCTGAAAAATTAAAATTTCTTAAAAATATTGCAAAAGGAGTTTTTCCCTGAAGTAATTGTGTACAATTTATAAGATCATTAAATTGGTAATGAAAATACTGTGTGAATTTCCTTTTCTGTCATCTATCATTTGTAAGCATAACATCAGATAATACAGCACAACACTGAGTAACTCTTGAGAAAAATATGCGCTGAACAACTTCCTCTCTCTAGCGCTGTGGAGTGGCGCACTCAGTATCGATTCAGTCATGAGTCATGTCAAATATTTACAGCATTCTCCTGAGACTCTACCTGAAATGAAATCTGAGGAAAATGACAGTATAGAAGACAGAGTTAAATGTTTACAGTAGTTCTTTTAAAAGCAGTTCATCTTCTGGGAGGGCACAGAAAAGATTTCTAAAGGAGACTGATTATTAGAGTCCAAAAATACTACCTTCAAGCACACGAGACTCGTCTGTGTACTTCCAGGATCCTATGTTTTTCCTGTGAGCTCAGCCCGATGAGAAGGTACTTGCTTTCACTTTCGTGCCTTCAAGACCTTGTGACAGGTAAATCACAACCCAAACTCCCTCCCTCACTTATCTTTGAGCTTCAGGAGGAGAATTGCAAAACAAAAGTCTACTGAAATTCTGCATCACATCTAATCTCACTCTCTCCACCTCAGCCAAATACATGTCTTACCTACTAAATATGTCTCTCTTAAATTTCATTTCCGCTTTCCAATGATGTCTTTCTGAATCATGATTCTCCCATAAATAGGGTGTGTACTTATGCCAAAGATTCTCTTCCCTTGGCTGGCCTCTCCCCAAATCTCAAGGGCATTGCTCTAGCCTCAGTGGGAGAGGAACAACTCTTGACCCGATCTCAGGGTGGGCCCGATCTCAGGATGGGCCCCCTCTGGGGAGAACAGTCCACATGCAGGTCCTGGAGCCAAACCAGCCATATCAGAAGATCTATTTGCTGCAGATGGCAATGTTTTCAGTAAGACTTTACTTACTTCTGAGACCGTACCATCAGTTTCCCTGGATACGTTATATGGTGTCCAAACTTAACATTGCAAAAAGGTAATAATAATTGAGGAATTCACCTTTTTCTTCTGGAAAATAAAAACTACCACACATGACCCATGAGCACATGTTCCTCCCAGCCCAAGCTATTAGCCGCTCTGCACCTTGCTTGCCCTCTGGGCGTTAGTAGAACCTTCTTGGGGAGTGGAAGTGACTGCACACACTTGTTAGCTGAGAAATGATAATCTTGAGATTACTGACTTGTCCTCTCCAATACTTTATGAAGTACTTAGGTGATAAGAAACACAGAGTTGACTTTGGAGAAACAGAAGGAAATAATTAAGCACCAGTGAAATTTAACACCCAGGCAAAGCCCCTCCCAGTTTTCTATTCTGGTACTAGTGCAGGTTGACTGGAGGCTGGAAGTTGTAAAGTAAATACCGTATCTTTTCTCTGGTATGAGAACCTGTAGATGTAAATGAGTTCTAGAATGTATGATAGATTTTGCGAAATAGGAAATATTCAAAGGGAATGTGGTAAGGGAAAGTAATGAGGGGAAACAATAAATATGATTTGGAAAAAAAAGAAATAACATGTATACGGGGGTAGGGGTTGTGGGTCGATAGGGGTATGGGTAAAAATGAGGATTAACTTGTGTCATATACAGGTATAAATTCCCAATGTTGAGTGTGATTGTGAGCTGTATATAAAATGTACCAATAAAGAATTCAATTCTAAAAAAGGTGTCAGCAGGGTTGGTCCCTCTGAGGCCTGAGAAGGCTTTTCCCAGGCCTCTCTTTGGCTCATAGATGTCTCCAAGCTCATGGTGGCTCCTGTCTTTCCTGTACAGATGTCTCTCTCAGTGTCCTAAGTCCCTCTATGCATAAGTGTTCCTGTCATCCTGGATCACAGTTTATTTAATGAACTCAATTTAACTTCATTTATAAAGACTCCAAATTTCTCCCAAATAAGATCATATTCTGAGTTTGTGAGAGTTAGAAGACTAGCAAATGTGAGAGAAGGAGCACAGTTCGACCCACAGAGCACCTATAGGAGCACACACCTCTAAACCCTGTGTCAGCAGCTAACCCTTCATAGAAGCCCCAGCTCAGACAATTGCCCTCAATCAAAACAGAGCTGCTTTCCCTGAAAAGTGATCATTGGCCACTGGGTGGTCCACAAATACCTGCTACTACGGAGGTCCAAAAGCCCAAGCTCCCTGCATCTAGGCTGTTGAATAGTGTAGCACCTTTCAGGCTCCAATTTCTCCTGAAATCTATGATTCTGTCCAGTCAATACAAGTATTGAAAACAAAGTTTATCGGGCCGGAGGGTTAGCTCAGTGGTTCCAGCGCCTGCCTCACAAGCGCAAGGTCCTGAGTTCGATCCCCGGTAACCACATATAATGCTGGGCATAGAGACTCACGCCCACCAACAATCAACACCACATACCACAATGCCGGGTGTGGTGGCTCATGCCTGTAACCCCAGCACTCGGGAGGCAGAGACAGGAGGATTGCTGAGTTCACAGCGGCTTGCCTAGGCACCATAGTGAGCTCAGGGCCAGTCTGAACTACAAAGCGAGACCCTGTCTCAAAAAAAAAAAAAGTTTATCTTGTAGTTTGCAAGCTCCTTCCATCCTTATAATCTCTATAAAATGTATTACAAATATTAGTAGCATTTGCAATTAGCAATTATCTTTGTCCATCCATTAGATTTTGTAGCACAGTGGAGGTGCACTCTCAGAAAAGACATATTTAAGAAAAGACCTTGGTGAGGCTTAGCATCAGTTTTATAAGGTATATTAAGGAGTGATATAGCAAAACAACAAATAACTAGCCTTGGTGCTTTTATGAAATGTAAAGAGATGCTGAAGAACTGAAAAATATTTTAGGAAGGGACATCCCATTGCAATATTTAAATGTAATATGTATGGTGTGAAAGACAGGTTTTGTCACCAATCAAGCACTTTCCTAAAATGAAGTTTAGTTGAACAAATCAGACTATGTCTCCTCTTCCTTAACTAGAAGATATCTTATAAGATGGGAGATTTCAGACTGAGAATGTACTCCTATGATCTATTATAAATTAAAGATATTTATTCCCGGGAATGCTATGAGTAGATTCTGTTTCTTCTCTTCCTGGTGACCAGAAGAAAATGACAAAGTATCTTACTTATTGGCATCTTATTTTCACAAGGAAAGTGTTAATGGACTAAGATGGGAGTTAGTCAAGTTTTCACTTGACACATTTGCAGTAAGGTAGCTCCCCTTTTTCAGTGGCAGGACATGGGGCACAGGCTCAGAAGAAAGGTGGACATACAATTGTCCTTCACGCTCCACTTCAAGAGGAAGGGGTAGGATTCAGGGTCTTATTATGTAGATCAAACTGCATACAATTCCATGAATAACTGCATGTCCTTCATGCTCCACTTCAAGAGGAAGGGGTAGGATTCAGGGTCTTATTATGTAGATCAAACTGCATACAATTCCATGAATAACTGCATGTCCTTCATGCTCCACTTCAAGAGGAAGGGGTAGGATTCAGGGTCTTATTATGTAGATCAAACTACATACAATTCCATGAATAACTGCAAGTCATAGAAAGAACAAAAAACACAACTTTTATAATGTTTATCAGTAGATGGCAATACTGAAATGGATGAGATACTTAAAATAGCTGATGAAGATTTTTAAGGTAGTTATCATCAAAACACTGCTATGAGAATAGGAATCTCAGCTAAGAAGTGTAAGTTACAAAGAAAGATTAAATGACCATTTTAGAGGTGAAAATATAATAACTGAAATCCTAAAACAATCAAATGTAAAATGTCTTAGCAGAAAGTTTCTACAGTAAAATGGAAATTGCAGAATAAATCATTGGACTTGAAGACAAAGGAATACAATTTACCAAATCTGAACCCAGAGAACACAACCTATAAAGGAACTAATACAATAAAAATGGCCCTGCTATAATAAAAAAGAAGTAAAGTCAGATAATCATATTTATAGTAGTAGAAGAAAGAGAAGTGGCACTGAAAATGTATTGGAAGAAATAATGACAGAAAATGTCCCAAATATAATGAAAGACATAAATATATGGCGTCAAGAAGTATCTGACTCTCAAGTAAAAACTCCAAATAATATTATTAAATTTCTAAACATTAAAAACAAGAAAAATCCTTAAAAGTAGTCATATAAAATGAAGTATTTATTTATGGGAAAACAATTAAAATGACCTTACATGAATACATAGATAACAAAAGGAAGTGGAACATTTTTCAAGTACTAAAAAAAAAAATCCTGTTGATTCTATATCTTGAAAAACATGTTTTAGAAATGAAGATTATCAGGCTATTATAAGATAAAGGAAAACAAAACAAATTGTTGTTCAGATAACTAACTCTTAGTGAAGAGCTAAAATTATTCCCTAAATAGATATGAAGTGACTGAAGAAAATGGAACTGCAGAAGGTACAGAAACATCAAAAAGAGCAAACATAGGAAAAAGCACAATATCTTAGCATACTTCTTAGGAAATTTCTTATGCAATTCTTATAACATTTGATTGTTGAAACAAAGTACTACAATAAAATATTGATAGATCATTCAATGTATACATGGGAAATACTGAGAAAAGAATAATTTTAAAGTGAGGAAAATAAAAGGATGAAATTAAAAGTAGTATTTCTATGCTTTATTCAAAATGACAAAATTATACTGTCATTGAAATGGTACACAGATTTATAAATGAAGTAAAACAGGTATTGTCAATAACCTCTACAGATAAACGAAGTGAACTCTAAAGATGTTTTAAACATGCTAAGTTAATCTGCTTTTCTGCAATGTGAGTAAACTAAGTCAATGCAATTGAACAACAAAAGCATTTATTTTAGTTTGTGCTGTTATAGAGGAATTGTGTCTCTCTGGGAGTAAAGGAAATACTGTAAAATAGGATTTTGATGATTGCACAGATGTTTGAATTTACTAAAATTCATAGACCTTCCACTTCAAATGGATGGATTTTACGTAGATGACACCTCAGTGTTCCTCTTGAAGAGAGAGACAATTGCAGTTACAACCCAATAAGGCAAAAGTTCCAAGGCAAAAGCAAACTCTTTCTTACTTACCTCCCATAATTGACAGAGATGTGTCCATGAAATACAGACTCACTGAGGGTCAAGTTAAGCCAAGGGAAGAGCATTTCTGTGATGTTTGTCTAGAGTTGACTCCACTGCCAAACTTGTCTCTGAACATTTGCTGGCTTATTTCCATTGGAAAAGAAATGCACAATAGCATATATATTCATTTAAAAATATGATAGCACTTTTTTCTTCACACATCTAGAGAGAGCAGATAACTGCAAACAAATCACTTTTGAAGTTTAAACCCAGAATTCTTTATTTTTCCTCATAGCATTGCTGCTGAGGATTATATAGGAAGGAAATTAATATTTGTCATTTGTATGAATCCAAATTTAAGCTCGTGGCTGTTCAGGTTCAATTAATTCCTTTAATAATAAGAGCAAAATGTGGTTATTGTATTATGCTTATAGTCCATTACAGCTGTTATGGTTGAACACTTCCTTTTGTAGCTGTTTAATGTCAGTACTGCAAAGTACCAAAAATCATTCTGTGGGGTAGAAGCACAACCTGAAGAGAGATGTAAGCAATGTGTGGATCATGAAATTGAGGCTTTGGATTGTATTAATTTTTAGAGGTAATGAGAGAATTCTTGTGAAGCAATCAGAACAAAAGCATCAAATATAAAACTATGACATAATTACTACCTCTATATTAAAAACTAATAATTAATGATTGACAAAATGTTTATAATTTATTAAACATTCAGTTAGGAGCAAGCTGAGCAAGGACCTACTGCCTTCTTGATGGTTGAGGAGTGTATTCTTTCAAGTATATTGTAAGATATTAAGATAAGTTAGATTTTAACAGAACTCACAATCCTTAAAACATTTGGCTTCAGAACTACCCAACTTACCAATTCACAAGGATATTCAGAAAGGAGCCATGTCTTACTTTCTTGTGATGAGATACATTACCCAACGCCCACAGTTTAAATGAGAAATGTTTATTTTGGCTCCATTGTCCTTAGTCAGCTGGCTCCAAGGCAAAATCATATGGCAGAGGGGTATGACAGGGAATTTTTCATGGCATGGCAGTCAGGAAACAGATCAAGAGAGGAGCAAAAAACTGAACCTTCTGGCCCATACTCCCTGTGATCACCTTCTCTGACCAGACTTCATTTTGCAACATCCACTGATGACTATCACACACCTGTGATCCAATCACCTCCCAATAGCCTTAACTTTTGTGGAACATGCAGATATAAACCATAACAAAAAACCTAGGCAAGTATATTAATATACATTAGTAATATTAATATATATTACTACTACAACATATTCAGGTGCTAGAAGAAGAGCATCCTGACTTACATCATAAGAACTAGAAGACATCCAAGACTATATTCGGTTGGCATAGGTATCTGACAGAAGAAAAGAAGGTTACTTTATTTAGAGTTTCAGGGAACTCAGTCCATGGTTGGTTAACTTCAAGGCAGAACATCATGGTGGAAGGTATGGTAAAGCAAAGCTGCTTATTTCATAATTGCTGAGAAGGAGAGCAGTGAAATAGTGCCAAAAAAGAATAGTCAAGGGCCAGATGTAGTACCCAAGGTCACACCTCCATGGCTTATCCACGTATACCCAGAAGAGTATTTTAATAATTCTCTTGGAGCTTTTTATTTGTTCAAGTTGATGTATCACAATGAATAGTCACAGAATGGACCTGCATAGAGAACTGAGGAACAAAATCAGAAGTCAGAGACACAGGGTACCAGGAAGAGACAGAAATGGTAAAGAGACAAAACTTTAGGTATCCAGGGAAGGACTAACAAAGTTAGAAAGATAGAAATAAATGCAATTCTATATATTATCTTTATTTTTTGAAAGAATATATTATCTTTATTTTTATAGCTTCTAGATTCCCTGTTCAGGAGTACTTTTATATTCTGTATCCCTAAAATAAAATCTTTAGCCAGGCATGGTGGCACATACCTACAATCCCAACACTCAAAAGACTGAGGCAGGAGTATCACTGCAAGCTCATGGCCTGCCTAAACTACATAGCAAGACCTTGTCTCACTACATAAATAATGACCCAAATTGGACCTAATAGGTGAGAAATGCAATTAGGGTCCTTAGAGTAATTCATCAATTAATTAAACAACAAAAACTTCAATTCACTTATTACCCTGTTCAGACAAATTAGTTTAAAGAAGTTTTTTTTCTTTTGTATTATAAAGATAAGTGCATTCCATAACTGCATGAATCCCTTGACCTAAGGTTCAGTCCTACCTAGAGTTGTCCAATTAATTTTGACCAAAATCCTGCTGAAGAGATATCAGTGTTCTCCTCTTCTCATTGTTAGGGGAATTCAGAAATCCATTTTCCAAACCAAGATGAGTGAACACAGGTGTACACTGAGAATGTCTCTGTTCAACCAGGCCATAGGGCAGCAACATCACCATAGACACAGTGTGGACATGCAGAGAGTGGGGTTGCTTTAGTGACCTCACTGGAACAAAGACCAAGAGACTAAGAAAACACCTATTTCCACTTTAATTCTGTACTTCCCTGATTTATACTTCTTACAGTTTCACTGATATTGAGCACTATTGTTTACAAAATCAATGACACAAACACAATCAAAAGGAGAAAGTTGACCCATGATACTACATAAATAATGACCCAAGTTGGACCTAAAAGGTGAGAAATGCAATTAGGGGCCTTAGAGTAAGAAAATCAATAACCTATGCAAGTGTAAAAGGTACTCCTTCTGACTCCATACATTAATCATGTATGGTGTGATCTATTCCCTCAGCGATTAATGCTGACACCATGCCCCCAGAACAAAGGAAAGACCATGTGATGTAGATGTCCTCCAGTGAGCCCAGGTGCCTAGCAACTCCCTGGAAAGTGAGTGTCCCTGTATCAATTTCTCATTTTGTGATTCTGAGCAAGTGAATTTTTAGAAAGCAAAGCCATGTCTACAGTGGGGAGAGTGTGAAATTCTTCTTTGCCTTTAGGCTACAACCTATGATGATGTTCAAAGAGTCTCTGATCCTCTCAGACATGGATGGGAAGAACAGTAAGCTCTCTGAATCTCTAAGGACAATATAGCCAAGCATCCTTTTCTTATTTATGTATCTATCTAGTGTGAGATTTGGGGCAGAAGAAAAGGTACCAAGGTTTAAATTTTCTTGTCTGATATTCTCAGACAGTATCTTGTCTGTACAATGGTATGTGGAGTCCCACAGCCTTGAGCTGTAGGTTTTCACCATCTGATCAGAAATGGAGCTATTGACTGCTTCAGTAGGGTTCTATTAAGGGGAACACATAAAGTACATTTATGTAAAGGGTATATGGGCCCTGGACAAATTCAGTTTTGATGATGAAAAACTTACTATTATAATAAATAACAAACCTTACTATAGTCTTAAAAGAACATTCTCCAGGAAAAGAATTAGAAATAAATTGGACATTTTTTAACCTCTGTGAAGAAGGGGAGGAAGGAAATAGGCTGAGGGTAGTAGTTTCCAGTTTCTTTAGGGTTTCCAGTCAGACAGTGCATAAACAGTTTGGATAAGCAAATGTTGCTCATATGTTAGTACACCCACGCATGTGTATGTGTGCACCTGCATACACACACACACACACACACACTTATATAAGAAGATTTTGTCCAAGAGATCTTGTCTTTATGGAAACATTAATAATTAGTTATAAACTTATTATCAGTCCAAGTATAAGCTATTTTTCTGCTCTACTTTGCTGGATCTCCAAGTAACACGGAAAAGTATGATTGTTTAGTAGATGACAAGAAAAGTCTGAAGATGAACCTGAAAGCCAGATCATTCAGCACCTCATGAGGCCAGCTAAAAAACTGGAATCTTACTGAAAGTATAGTATGATGATATCTAAGTAAAATCTAAAATGATATCTAAGTAAAGAAGTAGATTCATGAATGACTTTGTTTTGCCAACACAATCAACACATCAATGGTCTCTACATCTTTGTGCACATGTGTAAATGTCTGAGAAACAGTTTGATTTGCCATTACAAAGGCAAACAGTATGTACATTTCTAAAGCTGATAGCTATTGACAGACTACTTTCCAAATATGTTTTGATAAGAGTCTCTCTTATGTTATATGGGAAGGCCCACTTCCAAGGATAGCTAACTTATTGCCATCAATAATTTTGAAAATTGTCAATCTTTGGGATGAAAGAAATGAAAAAGAATTGACTGGGGTTAAGTTCTCACTCAGCATGTAACATAACCTGCATGTGGTCAGAATTATCCCACAAAGTCTCCAGGGTCACCCAGGATGTATAACTTAAACCATTGGAAATACACAGTTCTGCCAGGTTATACCACATGTCAAGACTAAAATACTGTACTAGAAAACAGGAAGGGACCAAAAGCAATTCCACATGGTGTACTTCAAATTTTCCTGCTTTAAAAAAACATTGTCAAAGTCCCGGCATTTTTGTTCCTTGAACAGAAGATAAACACCTCTCACACTAGTGATTATACCCAGGTGAAAAACATCCCACATTTTATCTCTGGTTGGTTTGCCACAGTGCAGTGAAAAAACTTTCATCAGTAAAAAGCCTTAACAGCCTCATCTGTTTGAGAGCCCATACCTTGCAAAACTAATTGTGCATCAAGTTAAATTTGCTGTAATGTTCTCTGCAATGCAGAGTGCCTCTCCTCTTCTTTTCTTTTTTTTTAAATTGAATTCTTTACTGGTACAATTTATATACATCTCAAAATCACATATAACATTGGGAAATTTGTACCAGTATATGCCACAAGTTAATTCTCATTTTTACCCATATCCCTACCCACTCCCCCCTCCTCCCCCCTTTATACATGCTCTTTTATTTTCTTTCTGTATCATATTTATTCCTTCCCCTC
>PVIC010038184.1:0-17715 GCA_004025085.1 Thryonomys swinderianus | reverse complement strand
AACCCAGGAAAGTTCATTTTCTTCCTTTGACCTTAGTAAGATTTTCTTACTTGTGCCCCTGCCACAAGGCCTTACTTACCCACAGCAGCCAGGTCATACTAGTCACCGAGTTAACGAACCTCCTCTGAGCTTTCCAAGGCCCAGTCCTCAAATCCCACACCAGCAAACCCCAGCAGGCTTGCTGCTCTGAGGAAAATCTTCATTACCCACATTAACACAGCTAAGTTTGGTGCTGAACACAAGGGCCGGCTATGGGTTGACATGGGCATTCACAGATCCAAAGAACTTTTTGGGATTTTGGTGCTGGGGATGGAACCCAGGACCTCACATACTAGGTAAGTGTTCTGCCACTGAGCTACACATCTAGCCCTCAGAGAGTATTTATAATAAGTAGAAATTATGTCTTCTGGACCATTCTATCTTTGATAGCCCAAAGTGAAAAGTTTGTTACTCTACCACAAATTTCAGTATCTCTTTCCGACCTAAATTATATTGGCTCCTAACATTGAAAGGCAGAAAACCCTGGCTGCTTTGAGGCAATGAGGCATCCTAATTGACACAAATAAAGAACACTTCATTCCCTGGGTTAACATCATAGCCCTTCCCAGCCTCGAAAGGACTCCAGCCAGCAGGGGAGGCATTCCCTGAAGGCACAGCCTCAGGCACCACTTTGAACAAGCCTTCCAGAGGTTGGTACTGGTCTCAAGGTCACTGGAGGTGACTGCTTTTTCTGAAAGACATCTAACTTCAGACAGTGCCAGGTGTCTGGGCCAACTTTCCTCCCGGTGCCTCTCCTCCACTCAGAAGCAGGAAGGAGATGCTAGTGGTTAGGCGGCTGCAGAAAAGCCAGCTTTAAGACTCTTAATTACTAGTTTAAATAACAGGGTACAATTGGCTTTGGTAACATGATATATTTCATTAGGCTTGTTCATACATATCACTAACAGAAGCTAAAGTTTATACACCTAAAAGTTACCTGTCTTAGGCTGTATGATCGGGAATTACTGGAGGGGACAGGTGACACCAGTGGATTGCTAATGTCTACTCCTTGGCGCCAGTGGGTGACAGACAGAGACATTAAAGATGTTTCAGTGCCAGTGCTTCCAGAACATGATATGTGGGGATTCTGACTAATTTGCACTCAACCTGCCTGTTTCCCTCTGGTAATTTATAGGACTGACCTGTGATGAGTTCGAGTGTCCTCTTAATAAAAATATGTCACCTGATGATTCATGAGGAGAAACCAGGATTTTTGATACTCAGAAACACGTGTCCTTTCCCTAAACAGGAAGACAGCTTTGCTTTCTCTCAATCCTCTGGGTTTCTAAACTCTTTTGTACTTTGGGAGAGTTTTGTGTGAGAACTTGGCAGCAGCAGGCCTGGCCTCAATGGGAGAACCTGGGAGCTCAAGTACACAGCTTTCTCCAAGTAGAGAAACAAAGTGCCTGGAGACCTCCTGTGCTCTGCTGGCTTTCTCCTCAGTGGCACATGTGCCACCACGTGAAAGGGCCACCAAGAACCTTTAGACCCAAGAGTATTAGTTTCTAAAGTCTTAGAGCTGGGAACTTTAAAACAACAGGAACCTGTTTTTGTGCAGTTCTGAAGACTAGAAATGGAAAATCAAGGGCTCTGCTCTCTCTGAAGGCTCTGGGGAGAATTTGTTCTGGTTGGTTGGGGGCTGGTTGGTTGGCTGGTGGTTTCCTGTGCTGGGGGTCAAACCCAGGATCTTCCACATGCTAGGCAGGCACCCTACCGCTGCGCTCCCCCGCAGCCCAGGTGCCCTACACTCTGGTGTTGCCAGCTGTACTTAGGATCCATCACTCTGGCCCTTGCCTGTCGTCCATGGCCTTCACCCTGTAGCCTCACACTGTCCCTCTGCACTTGTCTCTCTCCATGTCTCTTCATACAAGGACATAGCCGCATTGGATTAGAGGCCCACTCTATTTAGTATGACCTCATCTCAACTAAGTACATCTCCAACTACCGTATTTCCAGATAAGGTCGCTTTCCGAGCCACTGGGGTTAGGACTCTGTCATGTCGGCCTGGACTTCCAGAACAAAATCCAAATTAAGGATCCCTCAGCCAGAGCTCTGAAGAGACTGGGGTGTAGCACAGTGGTATAGCCCTTGTCTCATATGCACAAGAAAAATAACCTGACATATATAAGCTGCAAAATGTTCACAACCACAAATGTTTAAGGTCTCAGATTTTTGTGTATTTTCGGGTATCTGTCTATATATTATCAAATGCTTGAGGAACAGCATCCAAATACAAATACAAAATTCATTCATGTTTCACATACACCTTGGACTAAATGTAATTCTAAATGGCATTTTTCATAAGTTAGTGCATGAAACAAAGTGTCATGATGTAGAATTGTCCACTTGTGGCATCATGTCAGTACTTTAAAACTTTCAGATTTGAGGTTTTTAGAACCCCAAATCTTAGAACAGCCAGAACCTAACCGGGTAGTTTAAAAATAGACAGAGTTCCACAGCCTGGGAAGCCCAAGATCAAGGACAGCAGAGTTAGTTTCTGGCAAGGACTCTTTGTGACTTGTAAGTCACCTTCTCGCTGTGTCCCCGTGTAACAGAGTGATCTGGTGTCTCCTTACAAAAGGACTTATCATCCCATCTTGAGGACCCCACCTTCATGACCTAATTCAAACCTAATTACCCCCAAGGGCTCAATCTCCAAACACTGTACCATCACTTTGGGAGTGAGGCCTCCAACAGGAGTGGTAGAGAACAAACACTCAATGCGCAGCAGCTCTCAACATATCTTTCGGTTGACAGGCTGCCTGCCCACCTGCCCACACACTCACCTGAGCCGCCACAGCAGCTGAATGGGGGAGAGTTAAAGCCCACAACGGGGGGGGGGGGTCACAGGCAGGATCACACTCTCTCTACCTTAACTGTACAAGATGCTCCCAAAACCTGTACACAAAAAATCGTTCCCGCATCACAGCCCCTGCCTAGGAAACAGAAAGCAGCAGCCAGCGCAGCGGTGTCTTGGGAGGAATCCTGCCTGCTCAGGCAGGAAGACCAGCATGGCCCCCTCATTTAGAAACAAACCCATAGGGAAGCAGCCTGGTTGGGACTGCTCACAGGCATTTCCCCTGGGTCCCACAGCTCCACCACAGACCGGTCTAACAGGAACTGCCCTGTGCCACGCTCACCATTGCTTTGGAGAAAAAACCCTCACCTCGCCAGCCCTCAGCACAGTCCCTATCCGCCCAGGGCTTCCACATCACACACCAAGGCCGAAGGCCTTGCCAGCCCCCCACAGCCATTCTTGCCCCTGCTGGGGCTGTAAGCAGACACCATGCTTTGCTTGGAGACACCACAGCTGCCCGACCACTGTTAATAATGAATGGTGAAGGCCCATCTCTGTGGCACAGCTAGTGCTCTGCAAGCATTATCTCATAGCCCTCACCATCCCGGGAGGTCAGCGGGGTTCTGCCCGGGCAAGGCCAAGAGAGAGAAGCGCACAGCTAAGGGACAGAAGCATCCTGGGGGGCTCTCCACAGGGCAACCTGGCATGCGGGGCGATGCTGCAGGCAGGGACAAGATGACTACACCAGCCACCAGCAGTAATGTCTGACACGGCAAGGATGGATGTGGGTAGTTCTGACAGCCTGTGCTTCTGAAGTCAATTCCGGGAGAACGGCCTGGGGCTGTGATGAGCCGCAGGCCCACCTGTGACCAGACAGCATCTAGGCTGGAGGGAGATCGGAATTCACAAGCTCCGTGAGTTCAGGCATTTGCACATCCATTATCTCAACTATAAAAACAGTAAAAGCATCATACCTGTAATCCCAGAACTCAGGAGGCTGAGGCAGGAGGATTGCTGAGTTTGAGGCTTGCCTGGGCTACATAGTGAACTCAGGTCCAGCCTGAACTATAAAGCAAAAATAAAACAAAACAAAAAAAGAGTAAGTTCATAATATTTATCATACAAGGTATTTACATGGTTCAATAGTACACATAAAGCATATGGTGTATGAGGTCTAATGGAATATATGGTGAAGATTTAAATGTTTTAAATGTATTACAATAAAAACACATTGCCATTAATCCTCCTAATAATACTCTCCCTCACTTACAACACACTTATCCCATTGTTCTTGACACTTCTGAAGCAGCTCCGGAAGTCCTCTTTCCTGAGTGGCTTTATGAGGTGCAATTAGAAAATGGTAAGTGCTGCTGCCAAGCACCACCCAAACAGAAAGGCAGGCTCAAAGACCCTTGGATACATTCCCAGCCCCTTACACATGGGCTCTGGAATCTGGGGACTCCTGGCTCTTACCCAAAGTCAAAATGGCCATGAAAGGTACATGAATCAGTTCAGGACATCAACACAGTCAGATCAGCACAACTAAGGACACTTACAAAACAGGACTTCTAGAAATGTTTCACAAAGCATCAAAGTGAAACGAAGGGAAGGATTCTGAGAAGGACGAACAGCAATGGGTCTTCCACTGTAATCGAAAAAACTTTTTGAGAAAGAGACTCATTATGTAGTTCAGGCTGACCTTGAACTCACTTGGTAACCCAGCATGGCCCAGAACTCTCAAGGGCTGAGATTACAGGTGTGTGCCACTATGCCTAGCCAAAAATCTTTTAAACATTCACTGTGTTTTTTACCACACCACATTTTTGTAATTATTGTATATTACTTAAGAGTTCTTCTTAAAGAGTTAACTCTTCCTTAGCTACCGTTTTACACTTACTTATATAGAACTACTTTACATCTACCCTGTCAAGCTCCAGTACGAGCTTTGGGAAGGCAATTGCTCACCCTGCTCCTGTCCTCTTCCCATCACCTTGCCCCTTTTCTACTATCCCAAAATGGACACAGAATATAGAAATGATTATGATTTTTCAAATAATCTCTGGGGAGCAATATCCCTATCTCTCATTTGTGTTTTCATTTCACAATAAGTGTCAATGGTCTACTGTTCTGTATATGTTTAACTCCCATCAAGATTCTGCTAATGTGACAGCTGGGTATTGTGGCATGCCAATACTACCAGCAATCAGGAGGCTGAAGCAGGAGGATATCCTGGGGTACATAATGAGTTCAAGACCAGCCTGAACTACATGGCAAGATCTGTCTTAAAAATAACAACAGAAAAAGATGCTTGTAATATGAATTTTTTTTCATTACTAGAATGGAACTCAGGGTCTTATGCCTGATAAGCAGGTAGTCACTGTACGTCTGTGCTACACCTCAGCCCAGTGACCTTCCTAAACTACATAAGAGGAACAGGTGGACAAAGACATAGTGCCATGACAAATATTCCTTCCTGGAAGTCTAGTGACCTAGATTCTGTTTTGGGCTTGGCTACTTTGATGGTTAATTCTAGGTTTCAACTTGACTGGCACACAGGTGCCTGGATTAAATATTTTATCTGGGTGTGTCCGGAAAAGATTAGCACTTGAATCGGTGGACTGGGGAACAAGGGTTGCCTTCCCCACCGTGGGTGGGCCTCTTCCAATCCATCCAAGGCTGAAAGAGATCAAAAAGCAGAACAGACGTTTGCCCTTCCTTTTCAGCCCTTGGCCTGGGCTTTACGCCATCAGTTTCTCTGGTTCTTAGGCCTTTGGTTCTTACAGGTCCAACATGGTTGTGGCTGTGAGTCACTCTACAGTGCCTCCCTCGCCTCAGGCACGCAGAAGTCTGCTTTTTCTGCCCTCTCCACATGAGGCACAGCCATCTGCCTTGCTTTCACCCATGCAGTACAGGCAGAGTGTGGGTCATATCCAGGTGGAACAGTTGACTGCTAGCACTGGTGCCTCCTGCCACGGGGCACATGATGAGACCAGTGAGGCACATGATGAGACTTCCCCTTCAGCCCCCTTCCAGGAGTAACCACATGAGACACGAGCAAGAGGGACCAGGGATTTAGCTCAGCGGTGCCACCACCTGCCTTGTTAGGACAAGGTCATGAGTTTGATCCCCAGTATCACAAATAAAACATGAGCAAGGAGTTGAAGGGAACCCGGTGGCAGAGCACACGCTGAGCACAAGCAAGGGCCTAGGTTCAACCCCCAGCACACACACACACAAAAAGAACAAGATGTAACCTGGGCATGGTGGCACACAACGGTAATCCTAGCACTCAGGACACTGAGGCAGGAGGATCATCATGAATTCAAGGACAGCAAAGCTACATAGTGAGTTCAAGGCCAGCGTGAACTACACAGTGAGACCTTACCTTAAAAAAGTACTTTTATCATGTGAACCACTAAGGCACAGGACTTGTTACTGCAGCGTAAGCGTTCTGGCCTGACTCACCCACTACCCATGGAGAATTCTCCCGTGTCACCTTGAGTAGGACTCAGTCTATTCCAGCTCTGAGGGGCAGACCTTGCTTGACATATTACCTCATATAATGCCAATTCCTCTGCCACAGTGATAGTTTCAACATGGCTAGTCATCTAAGCTCAAGCCAAATAACTGTCAAGATTTTCTTACAGAGTCCAGCAATGAGCCAATCAGTCTGGAAAAAAACCTGTGTGATGACTGAGAAGAACAGGGCTTGCTGTCCCTCGGTGGAAGGGGCCCCCCGTGTTGCAGTGCCGTCTTGTACATGAAGAAACTTGGCTGAGCACAGAGGTGAAGTAAGATCGGGGCAAAACCTGCAAACTGTAGACTTACAGAGGCCTCTGTGAAGCCTGCAGTCAGCTCTGGGTCCCTCAGAGATGAGCCAGTGGGCCTCCCGAATTCTATGAACTAGTCTGAAGAGTCTATTGTTACAGGTTTTCTTTTTAATCCTATGGCTGGGGATGTGGCTCAGCAGCAGAGCACTTGTCTAGCAATGCACAGGGCCCTGGATCCCATCCCCAGCGCCAGGAAATAATAACTGACAGTTTTAAACAACTCCCTGTTCAGATTATTGACCTTGAGATAGAGAGATAGATCTACATATATTCGTATAACCAGTGCACTGGCTTTCAGGCTGTCGAGTGATGACATTGTTAGGTCACAAATACTCTTAAGAAAGGAAATACATTGGAATCTTATAGTCAGAAAGGATTTAGAGCCACCTGGGCTAAGTGACTTATTTGCAGGTAAGTATCTGGTCTCTGCTTCCCACTGACCTCTGATCCATGGGCCGTTACACTGTACCCTATAAGAGCTGTCATAGGGGTCAGGAGGAGATAACGTATACAGAGCTCCTGGTATCGTGGCTGGCACAATGTTGATAATCACAATAGTGCAATGCTTTTTATCAGTCACTCACATTTCAGTATGGAAGTGGTGAGTGGGGGTAATAAGTAACTGACATTCCCCTTATCAGTTACCCTTTACAAGAATTCTCCCACAGCAAGAGCCTTGAGCTTGACCCAGTAAGCAGACCACAGCTGAGTCCCTGATGGGAGTTGTGGTCACTCAAGAACCTGGCTCTCCTAACTGCCCTAGGAGGACCAGGAATTCTGTAAGAAGCTGAGAGAGCTTTGCACTGAAATTCTGAAAAAGCAGCCAGCCCAGACCCCTACAATGGGCATCTGCCTCCACACAGAATGCACAGCTCAGACAACAAGGGCTTTGGCACCTCGAGGAGGGCAAGGCAGAGCACCACGGGTAGGCACAGGCTTGCTGGTCAAGCCACAGTACAGCCTGAGCCTTCTCAGAGATACCTACTGGAGACAGCTCCAGACTGGAGATCCTTCCTGGGCACTGTGAGGCCACTCCCAGCCCCACAGCATCTAAGTGCTGCTCTAGCACAGGCCCTTTGTCTGCTCGGCTGAGGAAGCACGCAGACCTGAAGGCTACAGGGGCACACAACAGCCTGCTCAGACCTTTGCCCTGGCCTGAGTGAATAAACACCAGCAAGCACACAATGACATTCTCCTGAGAGCATGCAGGACACAAGACAAGAGAAGCTGAAGAATTGGCTTAGTGGTTCTAGTGCCTGCCTTATAAGTATAAGGTCCTGAGTTTGATCCCTGGTACTGCAAAAAAAAAATAAAAATAAAACATAGGCCGTTGTGTGGGTGAGAAGCTGACAACGCCCCACTTCTCAGAGGCACGGCTGTAGGTTCCTCTCCCGCTGTCACCATCGACGGCCGGACTGGAGATGGAGTGTTTGCCTTCCCTGAAGCACCTTAATGTTGCCGTGAAGATTAAATGAGATCATGGAGAAGGAAAGGGTTTTATCAGATGCTGAGGCCCCATCATTTTTTCCAGTGCTGTGGATCAAACCCAGAGCCTTGTACATGCTAAGCAAGCACTCTATCACTAGACTACACTCCAGCCCCATAATTCTTATCATTCCAGCTTCTCTTAAACCCAGACACAAGCTGACAAAACCTCCAGATGAAGCCAAGGCCTCCCACTTCCACCCCTAAGAGTACCAGCCAGCAGTTCTCTCTTTTCGCAACAAACAAAATTTTTTTAAGAGACAAATTCATGAGCTTTATCTGATCACTTTGTTCAAGCAAATCAACTTTCTAATCTATATTCAGTAGCAGCTGTGGCAACTACAAAATTACTTACCTTTCCTAACACTTTGTTTTGGCGACAGGAAGAAAATTAGACAAACTGTAAAGGTGTGCTCCATATTTCATTCCATGTGATACAAAAACCGACGCAATAATCTTTTGCTATTGTTCCAAGTGTCAGATGGGCCAGAGGGTGGGTGGAGGGAAGGAAGTAGCAGAGCTGGTGAGCTGATAATCCGAGGGCCGCTCCAGGCAGAGATGCCAGGCAGAGGGGGCTGGAGAAGCTGCCATAGGGCCACCCATGGTGCAGGGGCCACACCTGGCTCCCCACCCGCATCCACACATAAGCCACTCCCGACACTTCAAAAAGATTCTGTCAAAGTCATTAAACCTCTAAGTAAATGTAAGGCACTTCCGGCCTTACCCTCCCATCCTACCACATCTGGCTTCTTATGTATATATGTATGTTCTAACTCTTCTTCCTTCTTCACATTTATTTCACTTATCATTGTTCGGCACAGAGTAGCAGTCATTAATTGTTAGCTGGATAACCAAATGAATAATCCTTGTTCTTTCTGTGATGGGGGCTATTGAATTAATAAGCCAGCATAATTTAGCCATGAAAAGCATACACCCAAAGTACATAAATAAGAAAAGCATGCTCCTGGAAGAGGCAGAGCATGGTTATGCACATCTGTAATCCCTACACTCAGAGGCTGAGGCAGGAGGATCAACCCCAGTTCAAGGCGAACCTGAGCTAAACAGTGAGTTCAAGTCCAGGCTGAAGTACACAGCAAGACCCTACCTATCTCGACGCCCCCTTCCAAGGCATGCACTGGGGTGGGCTCAGGGTGTACTTTGGTGAGGAGCACTTGCTCAGTGTTTAGGATGCGCGAGGCCCTGGATTCCACCCTAGCACTGGGGGGAAGTCCTGAGATTTTGATCAAGTAGCCTGACTTCTAGATACTTTTTCTTCTTTTGTGGGGCCAGGGACAGAACCCAGGGCCGCACACGCTAGGCAGGCACTCCACCTCCATACTTCGCTCCTAGTCCCAGCCCCGTCCTGAGCACCCAGCCTGCATTCCTGAGCTGCTCCTGGCTGAGTCTCATCTTAAGCAGGAATGAGACCGACAACATGGAGTTAGGACAATTCAACAAGTTAACTCACACAAAGTGCCAAAAACACTGCCCAAAACCAAAGTAAGCACTCAAAATAGGGCTTCCTAGAGGGATCCTTTTATGACCACTCTCCAAGCACAGCCCTTCCACACCCTCCCCAACTGGACCCCAAACATCCCATGTCTCCAGTCTCTGCCAGCATCATCTTACCAACCTGCATCTGGGTTGTCTGCTGTGAGCTCACAAATCATCCCAGACTAATGGCTGAAAGCAGTGATTCGGGCTGGGACAGCAGCTCCATTGCAGACTACACAGTTAGCAGACACATCCCCCCCAGTGCCTCAGGTTCAGGGCCAGCCTGGGCTACAGAGCAAGACCTTGTCTCAAAAACAAATAAAAACAACCAAAGACAAATACAGACCAACCAACCCAGGCCCCATATGCCAACCACTTGCATTACTGCTCTACCACACTCCAGACACTGTCCCCCAGGCCTAGTCACCCTGGTGCCAGTACCAAGCATCTCGGCCCCAGGCCTGGGTCCTGGGCCCACTGCTCTTCCTCCCACCGGCACGCATGAGGCCCGCTCGATCTGCCCTGGCCTGCCTGTCCTAGAACCACTTGAAGGCGCTGGGCCCAGCTGTGCCATCTCCCTCTCCCTCCCAACTGAGCCAGGTGCTTCCCTGGGTGGCTCCCACACCATGGTGTGCCCCTCTTCTTGGTTCTGTAAGTAGTACCCTCTCATTTCAAAGCACTGTCTCATGTGTCACATGACTATACCCTAAATTTCCTACTAATACATTATATTTTAGAAATGTTACCATGGCCATTTTTGAGAAATACAATCTTCTGCACTCTGACACTTATTTCCTGTCCCTCCCTTTCTCCTCACTTGACTGTGGGCTGGCAGCAAACACAGGCCTCTCTATCGCCTATATCAAGTATATAAGTGTATACTTAATGTTTGCTGACTGACTGGCTGACCAGAATTTTTATAGCTATATTAGTGTCCAAGAAGCACAGATCGCCTTTGCAAACTCCCCAACAGGCCTGCCTGTACCTGCCCACCCAGCCAGCCCTTCCCTCTCCTCCAACAGGGTGAGGCCCGGAACCCACAGCCCCCGTCTCCACAGCTGTGAGGTTTCCTGGAGCAGCACAAGCCTCTGGTCTCAGGAGTTGGGCAGGTGAGGAAGGGTGGCAATCCTGAGGTTATTCTCATCCTCAGAAGGCTGCACTGGGGTTCAGAGTGTGACAGAAGCTGTTCTCAAAACTCCTCCAGAGAAGCCTAGCGTGGCTGTGGCTCATGCCTATAACCTTGGCATTCAGGGAGGCTCAGGCTCAGCCTGAGTAAGGAACTGTTTTAGAATTTTTAAAGATACATACATATGACTAGAAATGTAGCTCAGATTGGAGGCCCAAGGTCCAAGCCCCAGTATGTAAACAGAAAGAAAAGAGAAAAGAAAAGAAATCCTCCAAACACCTGAGATATCCCCTATCCAAACAGGTCACTCAAGCTCTGCAAAACTCATTAAGGGACACAGCCTTGATGCTGGGATCTCCAGGGTCCCCACAGCCAGGACAGCCATACCCTCAACTGCCCCATCCCACCCAGGGCTCAGGCTTCGCAGCTCCACACAGACCCCAGGCCTGAGTCTCTCTAGCAAAGGAGCTCTGAGCCGTGAAAGCAGAGGGTACGGCTCCCATCTGTGGACCCCTAATTTCTCCTCCCACTCCTCCTGGGACAGCAGAGGTTCCCAAAGTGCCGACACTGTCTTCTTCCCCAAGCCCAGAGGTCGCTGCTGAGTAGAGCAAGGACTTCTCCCCACCCCCTCCTCCCACACACTCCCTCCACCTGACAGTGATCAAGGTGTATATTTACCCCCTTCGCAGAGGTGTGATTTCAAATGCAAATACCCCTGGGAGAAACAACAAATTGGTTTAAGGTCAGGCAGTGCTTGTTCTTGCTCTGGCTTCTCTGAGAACAGGTTTGGTAGGATGGGGAAGGAAGTGGAGAAACCCAGAGAAGCTACGGAGGCTGGTTCTCTGCTTCCCTCCAGCACAGCCTAGACCTGTATCAAGTCACTGTGAAAAGCAGTTGCTGAGAAAGTGGTTCTAGGACCACACCCTGTGTAGTCCTCAGACCCCAGTCCTGCTCATCCAATCAACCAAGTATATATCCACTGTATATGCATATCATGTGTACAAAGAAAGTAAGACTTTTCTCGGCCAAATTCCAAATTTTAAATTCAACTATAATTCACAATAGCCAAAAACTGAAAACAATCTAGCGTCCAACAAGAGAACAGGGAAGCAAGCTGTAGTCTATACATATACAACAGAATACTATACAGCCTTAAAAAGGAAAACATGGTACATGACTGTAATCACATCACTTTAAGAGGCCAAAGCAAAGGATCACAAGTTCAAACCCAGCCTGGGCAACTCAGCAAAACTCTAATTCCAAATATATATAGCTCAGTGTAAAGGTTATAGCTCAGTGTAAAGGTCCTAGGTTCAATCCCCAGTATTGCTTTTTAAAAAAGGAAATCTTGTCACATGCTCTAAGAGGAATGAGCCTTCAGGACATTATACTAAATGAAATAAATCAGACACAAATACTATATTGTTCTACTTCTGTGAGGTACCTAGAGTAGTCCAATTCATAGAGACAGACTATGGTGGCAGAGACCAGAAGTAACAGAAAAAGGGGAGTCACTATTTAATGAGTACAAGGTTTCATTTTGCCAAGATGAGAAAACTCTGGAAATGGACAGTAATGATAGTTGCATAGCACAGTGGAGGTATTTAATGCCACAAACTTGTACACTTGTGAGGGGCTACAGATAGAGTTCAATGACAGAACACTTGTGCAGTATTAGCCCCTGGGTTTGATTTCCAGCACTAAAAAAAAAAAAAAAAAGTTACCCCCTTTTATTTTTTTGTAGGACTCAGGATTAAACCCAGGCTTTTGTGCATGCTAAGCAAACATGCTACCACTAAGCTACATCCCAGCCCTACAATACTAATTTTATATTATTTTACTACAATTTTAAATATATGTATATATAACTAACTCAGAGGGCTATCACTTATCTTTTCTGTCTCCTTACTCAATCCCCTGCTGTTGAATAATTGCTCACCCCCAGAAGAGGAAGAGCCAAATCCAAGAGCAAAGGAATGTGGGGGGTCAGAGCATCCACAACCCCTGCTAGGCCGGCACCTCCACCTAATAAAGGCCCACCTGATTCCACACTGTTCCCAACCAAACTTGCTCCACACACCAGTTCTAGCCAGCTGCTGTCTCTGCCTACAAGCTCAAACTCTAAATCCTTCAGCCAGAATTCAAGACACCCCCACTTTCCCCAGTCCATTTTCCAATTGGCCTCTCTCCACCCAGCCCTATGAGCAGCTCCGATGCCCAACCAGTTCCGGGGGCTCCGAAGACATGTTACAGCACACTCTCCTGAGTCTGTAGCCTACTGGGCTGAGTCCCGCTGGCCCCAGCCCACAGGGGTCTCACCTGTAGTAGTTCCTATTCACAGTGACTCATATCCTTCCTATACTCTGTCTCACTGTTTTCACCCTCTACTTCAGGCCCTTTATTTCGCGGTTACACAACACATTTACTGGTGACATTGATTCTGAAGATTAAAGCTCTATGGAACTTTCAGAGATTATTCTGTTGGGCTCTCTTAATCTGGAATGACAAAACCAGGTCTACACAATCACTGGCCCAGGTGCCCGCAGAGGAAGGAATAGGATCCACATCCTGATTCTACTCTACTCTCTATCCATAACACCAGCTCTCCTCTGTTTAGCTATGTTAAGTGTGTGAACCTTGCATTCCCAGCAGATTAGAAGCCATCTTAGGGCAGGAAATGACCACATCACATATCATTTGTTTCCTCCCACATCCAACATCATCTTCATTAAGTCCATGTTGAAACCATGGCAGTGTTTCTAGGTCCTCCCTTCTCCTCTTTCAGCCTGCCACTTCCCTCAACAATCTCTCAAAGTATTTTTCAGCCAAGTATAGCAGTGCACATTTGTCATCCCAGCTACAGAGGAGGATCACAAATTCCAGCCTCGCCTGGGCAATTTAGCAAGATCCTGTCTCAACATTCATTATTTATACTGTGAAAATTAAAATACTTTGAAGGTAGGAGCGTAGCTCAGTGGCAGAGCTCTTGTCTAGCATGTACAAGGCTCTGGTTCTGCTCCCCAGCACTAAGAGAAAAAGAATAATAAAATAAAATACTTTCTCCTCTTCAATTCCAAATAGCTTCCTTATGAGTTTTCTAAGAGTGCTTAGGCAAACCAAAACAAATGGAGGTGGATAATACACTTGAAGAAACTTAGCCAATTTTTGTAACCTCAGAAGCATGCTCCATTTACTTCTTAGACCTAATCGTGGTCCCACCATAAATTGAACCAGGAACACTTGCTCTAATTTTATCTCAGCTTTGCAGGCAGATTTTAACCCAGGGTTGGTTTAGTTCATCTATTTCCTACTCCATTAATCCACTGCTCTTGCTGTCTCGGCCATGTGGGCATTCTTTCAGCTGGAACACACACAGGAGGCCTCCTTCTCCTCCGCATAGCTCTTCAAAGAAAAAAAGGAGGGGAAAAACAAATCAAATACAGTGTACATCTACACACATACGGACACATACACACACACACACACACTCAGATGTATAGACAGAGGCCCCTGGTTATTTTGCAAATGTCCCAGTACCAGAGCACAAAAAGCTCTCCATACACATCTTTCTGGAAAGCTGTCCCTTTCTTGGCCTGATGGATTCTGTCAGGGGCAAGATATGACTTTTGTCATTATAGACACACACACACACACAAGAAATGGCTACATTGAGGGCAGCCTCCTACGTACAGAGCATCAGCCTATCAGCACAGGGGTATAATGAAGAGGAAGAAAGAGAAAAACTATGGAAAGTTCTGAACGCTGAAAAACTTTTAAGAGGTAAGATGAGGGAGACAGACTCTGATCCATAATTACAGAAGCTGTGTGCAAGATTTAATTAAAACTTGGGTGGAAATGAACACCCAGAAACAAGTGTCATTCATCAACTTAAAACGCCAACTAAGGTAAATACTGCCACCAACTCAGGGAAAGAAGTAGGAGGAGAAAGGAAAGAGGGCTGATCACTCCAGATATCAACCAAATCAAATTACCCCGAAGGCCCTGCCAGACACACGCATTAATCATCGGTTATCCCAGCCACACACCTGTACAGAGAGGGGAGCCTGGCATATGCAGTGAGCCAGCTGACAGAATAGGACAGGGACGCAGGCCAAGGGGAGCCCAGCCTGGCAGTGGCCACGTGGCACTCTCAGCTCTCCAGGTCAGGTGGAAAAAGGAGGTACAGGGTTGGGTCCCTGCAGGGCCCTGCCATCCAGGCTCTACAGCCAAGTGACTTCCTGCCACTTCTGAGGAGCCTGGGGGTGCTGGACAAACCTGCTGAGCCACAGGGGAGGCAACTTTCTAGACAGGCGACACTTCCAGGTCAGGTCCCGTCACTAGTGGGCAGACATGTTGGACTTCCACGTCCAGTATGTGGCTGATTTTCTGTTCTCATGAGATGATGAGCTTAGGGGAAGGGAGTGGAGTAGTGGGGGACCGAGGGAATTCCCGATTTTACTCCCTGTGCAGTGCAGGCCTCAGACACCCACAGGCCTCTAGGGCTGGCCACAAGCTGAAGCCTCCTGGCTCCACTCACAGAAGGCCAAACAGCGGCTCAGCCAGCAGAGCTGGGAGCTATTTGCACTTGATGAACTATTTCAAATGGGAACGCTGCGAGTGTGTGCTGTGTGCACACCAGAGTGCACTCAGAAGGGACAAATGGTTTTCTAGGGGGATCAACAAAGTCTTGCTCAGAAAGGGAGGGAGCTTCTCCCCCACCCCTATCATCCAAACCATAAAGGGGCAGAACCTATTTGGTCTCTTAAGCCAGGGTGAAAGGGAGTCACAGCTAACCCAGCACCCAGCGAGCTTCCGCAGTCCTTCTGAGTCCAACAGTATGTATAAACTGACAAAATGGACTGCAGACCACTTTGATGTTACAACAAGAGGGAAAAATTCCCAAATGGTATCAAAACTGTTTCTCTGCTTAACTCTTCCATGTCTCTCCTGTGGGACAAGTGTAAGATGACTACTCCATGAACTAAATAAGGATTATCACCTCAAACACTTAGACCCAAGTATGGTGTTTCCTACCAAAGGGGAATGGCCAGTCTGATTTCCTAAATTACTTGCTCTGATTAAGCATCGTCTCACTAATTTAAAAAATACTCTTCTGAGCAGTTGTAGAGGAGATGCTATCCGAAGGGCTCTGCATTCACCATCGCACTTAATTCTCAAAACCCTGCATGATCCTTGTTCTCATCACACTTTGAAGATGAAGGAACAGAGACCAGGCTATAACAGGACCGCACTTGGGTCTGTAAGATTCCATAGCCCCCCCTAGAACACAAAGGTCTGATTGTTTTCATTTTCCCATTTTCTTTTCTGAGACAGAATTTTTGCTAAATTGCCCAGTCTGGCCTGGAAACTTTGATCCTCCTGCCTCAGCCTCCAGAGTGCTGGGATTACAAGTAGGGGCCACCACACCCAACTGATTATTTCCATTTTCAACGATCGAGTGCAGCGAGGCCTCCTTTCATAGAGAATGAGATGTTCCACCTAAGTAAACAGTTCAGATAGTTAAAACCAAACCTTTGAAAGCCAAATCTTTTTTAGATTTTTAATTCATTTGAAATGGAGTTTTTCTAATATATATTGCACAGTTCCATGGCTTATAAAGAAAAAAATCTGTGGAAATGTGCAGAGGAATGATTCTGGGCAGCCAGGAATCCCAGCCTCCAGGTCCTCAGAGATGCCAGGGAAGGGTATTTGGTGAGCCAAATCTGCCACTTGCTACCCATATGGTCACTGTCCAAGGCAACCACCAGAGGGAAGGTCAGCAGAGGGCATTAGGGTGGATAGCTTGGTTAAAACCCACAGTGGAGGGGCCAGGGATTTAGCTCAAGTGGTACCGCACCTACCTCAGAAGCACAAGGGCCAGAGTTTGATTGCCGGTACCACACACACACACACACACACACACACACACAAATACCCACAGTGGAATAAAAGAACACACTAGAAAGGCTTTCAATCACCATAGATTAAATATAGCCATGAATCAAGAAGTAGAATCAAGCCGGGCGTGGTGGTTTACTTCTGTCATCTCAACACTTGCTAGGACTGCTCTGAATTCAAGGCTTACCTGGGATACATAGTGAGCTCAGGGCCAGCCTGTACTACAAAGTGAGACCCTGTCTCAAAAAAAAAAAAAAAAGAAGAAGATTCAGAGGCCAGAGGAGTGACTCAGGAGTAGAGCTTGCCTAGCACGTGAGAGGCCCTGGGTTCCATCCTCAGCATCGTCAAAAAGCTTGAGAAAGGAAAACAGCTTGCCATGGTCACAGTGCACACCTGTAATGCCAGCACTAAGGAGGCTGAGGCAGGAGATCAATATTCATTCAAGACCAGCCTGGGCTATGCAGCAAAACCCTGTCTCAAAAAGGAACATAAAAAAGGAAAACATTATAAGATTTACGTATATAGACACACTAATAAGTGAAATAAACAGAAGACAGATATGCAAATACTGGATATTTTCCTTGATATAAGTATCTGTAGAGGTAAAGGAGCTCTAGAATGTATGATAGTTTCTGTAATATCCAAAAGGAATTTGGTGTGGGAACATAATGAGGGGAAGGAATAAATATGATTTGGAAAAAAATAAAAGAGTATGTATATAGGGGGTGGGGAGGGGGTGGGTGGGCAGGGATGTGGGTAAAAATGAGAATTGACCTGTGTCACATATTGGTACAAATTCCCCAATGTTGTGTGTGATCATGAGCTGTGTATATACTGTCCCAATAAAGTTTACTGAATAATGCAAAAAAAAAGATTTACGTATATATTATCCCAGTTCCCCCTGGTGCTGATGGAGCTCAGGACATGCTACAGCACCTGGTGACCTGCGAGCCCAACAGGACCAGGAAGTCCACTCTCGTCTTCCCCTCATCCTATCCCCCTGAAGCAAGTCCTAAGACTTTCCTGAGAAAGATGCTTCCTGTGCC
>PVIC010038183.1:0-17727 GCA_004025085.1 Thryonomys swinderianus | reverse complement strand
GGGCCGGAGGATTAGCTCAGTGGTTCCAGCGCCTGCCTCACAAGCGCAAGGTCCTGAGTTCGATCCCCGGTAACCACATACAATGCTGGGCATGGAGACTCACGCCCACCAGCTATCAATACCACAGACCACAGTGCCAGGCGTGGTGGCTCACGCCTGTCATCCTAGCACTCGGGAGGCAGAGACAGGAGGATTGCTGAGTTCGAGGCTTGCCTGGGCTACATAGTGAGCTCAGGGCCAGCCTGAACTACAAAGCGAGACCCGTCTCAAAAAAAAAAAAAAAAAGAATGAAAAGGGTGAAATAACAATCTCATTAATGAATACAAACTCAAAAATCCTCCGTAAGATACTGGCAAACAAGACACCAAATCACCAAGAAGCTGAGCAAGTCGAATGCATTCCACGGTATGGGGATAGCTTCACATATGCAAATCAATAAATATAATGCACCATATTAACAGAGCCAAGGGTAAAAACCAGATCATCTCCTCAAAATGCATTTGACAAGGTCCAACGCCCATTTATGAATTAAAAAAAAAAAAAAAAACCCTAGGGCCGGAGATTTAGCTCAGTGGTTCCAGCGCCTGCCTCACAAGTGCAAGGCTCTGAGTTCGATCCAGTAACCACATACAGTGCCGGGCGTGGTGACTCACGCCTGTCATCCCAGCACTCTGGAGGCAGAGGCAGGAGGATTGCTGAGTTCCAGGATTGCCTGGGCTACATAGTGAGCTCAGGGCCAGGCTGAACTACAAAGTGAGACCCTGTCTCAAAAAAAACCCCAAAAAACAAAACCCTATAGGTCAGGGATGTAGCTCAGGGGTACAGGCATCCCCCTGGCAAATTCAAAGTCCTGAGTTCAATCCCTTGTTCTGGAGGGTAAAAAAACCTACAGAAAATTGGAATAGATGGCCTTTATGTCAGTCTTATAAAAAACACCTCTGGCAAACCAATAACCAATGTCATACTAAATGGAAAAAAATTGAAAGCTTTCACTCTAAAATTAGGAACAAGACAAGAATTTCCACTGTCACCATTTTTATTCAATGTAGCCAGAACAATTAGACAAGAGAAAAAAATAAGAGAAATAGGATAGGAAAAGAAAAAATTATTTGCAGACGACATGATATTCTACATACCAGAATCCAAAAACTCCACCAAAAGATTTAATAACCAAATTCAATAGTCTAGCTGGATGCAAAGTCAACACTCAAAAATCATTAGCCTTCTTGTACATGAATAGCAAACTCAGAGAGAAATTAGGGAAACAACATTGGACAATAGATCCCCAAGGCAAAATACCTAGGAATTAATCTAACAAAGGAAATAGAAGACAACTACATTCAAAACTACTATAGTACTCTGAAAAAGGAGATCAAACACAGTATCATCAAATGGAAAGATAATCCTTGTTTTTGGGTAGTCAAGATGAATATACTGAAAATGCCTAGACTTCCAAAATTGTTGTACAGATTTAATGCAATCTCCCAATCAAAATTCTAGAAACATATCTCACAGAATTGGAGAAAACAATCCTAATGTTCATTTTGAACCAAGAAACTTAAATAGCAAAAGCATTTCTGGGCCACAAAGGGAAGGCAAGGGTCATCACAATCCCTGACTTGAAATTATACTATAGAGCTACTGTGATAAAAAATAGCATACCTTAGGGGCCAGAAATTCAGCTCAGTGGTTCCAGAGCCTGCCTAGTAAGCACAAGATCCCTGGTTCGATCCCGGCAACCACATACAACAATACCAGGGTGGTGACTCATACCCACCACCAATCAGTACCACATACCACAGTGCCCTGCATGTTGGTTCACACCTGTAATCCCAGCACTTGGGAGGCAGAGGCAGGAGGATTGCCGAGTTTGAGGCTTGCCTGGGCTATAGTGACCCCAGGGCCAGTCTGAACTGCAAAGCAAGACCCTGCTTCCAAAAAAAAAAAAAAAATAGCATACTTTTAAAAAGGGAGGGCAGGGCTAGAGATTTAGCAGAGTGGTTCTGGTGCCTACCTAGCAAGCACAAGGTCCCTGGTTCATCCCCGGTAACCACAAACAATAATACCGGGTGTGGTGACTCACGCCCACCAGCCCTCAGTACCACACACCACAATGCACATCTAGAAGAGATTGGAAGCGCAGGACGGGCACATCAGGAGCCACTGGTATATGCCCAGCTCAGGTGCAAGCTGGACTGCACACTAGAGGGGCCATCCGCCTTCCTTGATGACTGGGTTTCAGAAAGACATTCACAAAGGCAAGATAAGGCAGAAAACCCAAAATTTTAGAAAAGAAACAAAACCAAAAACTTGTTGCTTGCAAAGGCCACGTTAGAGCTAAGCTTCTTCCAGCTTGATGAAGGGAGCAGAGGGACTGCTCCATGGGAGACAAGAGGGGCTGGCCAGGCAGGGTGGGGTGAAGTCATGTGAGCTTCCTGCCAGCAGCTGGAGACTGAGAAGGCTGGGTTGGCACACTCACTAGTGGAGGAAGACAAAAGCCTTCCCCAAGGAACGCTGAGGCTGCAACTCATCACAGAAGACCACCAGTGCGGGGCCCTGGGACCAGGGCAGTGCCCATGCCCGGCCCTCAGACCCCAGGGAAGTAGAAACCTCCCAGATGATAGGGTACAGCTATAACCTCCAGGCCCAGACCCACCAGGTAGTGAGAGAAAGCAGGACCCAGGCATCCATCTCAAACATACCCATAACGCAGAGGGCTAAGTGTGATCCAGTGTTACGGCTTATTCTCGATGTCCCCAAAGCTTCAGGGGGTCCGAGGTAAGCTTTCCAAAAGCAGCTGGGGTCAAGGGTGTGTTATTACTAAATGAATCCACTGACTGGTTTAGCATAGTTCTGGGTGTGGATGATGGGAAGACCCTTCAGGGGTGTGAGTGCTTCCTGCCTCAAAGGCGTGTATCCTGGATAGAATTAAGGGACAGAAAGTAGCCGCTTGCTACCTCTGCTTCCTGCCTTCCACCTTCTACGCCACGGCCTGTTTCTCCCGAGAGCCTTTTCTACCTTGCCACCCTGGCTGGGAACCACTCCAGCATAGACTGAAACCTCTATAAGCTGAGATAAATGAAACCTTACTCCTTCAGCTTGGGGTGTTTCCTATTTTGTCTCAGCAAGGAGGAAAGTGTCTAGAATTCAAGACCCCTCCCTCCCCATAAAAGTGCCCTGGAGCCCAAGCGACACAGGTGACAGTGCAGTCGAGGAAAAGACTTGGAGGCACAGCAGACTGCTAAAGCAATACTAAAGAGAAGTGAGTCTCAAACTAAGAAAGAAATTCAGCAGCATTTAAAAAGTATCCTTGGTAGCCGTGCACCAGGGAAGCCAGTTTAGTGAGACCTCAGAGAGGAAATCGCAGCACCCACTCCACCGCTGCAGTCAGAAACACGGTTCTAACACAGGCAAGAAGAGAAGCCATCGTTAATTTGAAAAGAAAATGATTATGTTTGCAGTGCAGCCCTCTTTTCTTTTTTAAGGTGTTGTTGTTTTGTCTTGTTTTCTGTGTCAAGGCCGTACTATGTAGCTCAGGATGGATTCAAATGCAGGGTGATTCTCCTGCCTCGGCCATCCTGTGCCAGGCGACGGGCTGTGCCACCGCCTCTGGCGTGTAAGTCATCGTCTGCTTGGGTGACGGTGGGAACTCACAGGCTTCTACATGAACCTTTCGTCGGGATTAACTACTTGACCCGGAGAGGCGGCTCGCTACCAGGCGAAGTCTAGCTTTTCCTCTGTGGAAGCAAAGCAGCTGTAGAAGTGGGGCACACGAGCCACGAGTGGGGGTGAATGCCTGTAACCCCAGGACTCGGGAGCGAGGTAGGGGACTGCTGAGAGTCTGCGGCCATCCCCAGCTACACAGTGAGTTACAAGTCACCCTGAGTTAATAGCAAGATTCTGTCTCAGAAGAAAAGAATGGGGAACACGATTCCTGGGGGGCCCATCGCAGCCCAAGCAGATCCAAGATGGGGCCATCGGGGTTGCGGGGCCCCAAGCTCTTCCGCTGTCCCAACATTCAGCTGTCAGGGCCGATGGGCCTGGGCCCCTCTCCGCAGCCCTCTCTCCGGGCTCTAGGACTGGCCTTCCTCCCTCCCTGGGACTCAGCACCCAGGCCCCGGGCGCCCTGAGCCCCTCATCACCGTGGTCTTCCAGGACCGAGCACAAGCTCCCCTCTGCCTGCAGGCCAGAAACGGGCTAGGCTGCCCCTGAAGCAGGGCCTTGAACAACACTGCAGTGGGCACAAGCTCTAGCCTGGCACCACAGCAATCCTTGCCTGTGGGACAGGCCTTGCCCAGGGGGGGTCAGAGGTCAGGTGTCCCCTACCCAGGACAAAACAAGCACAGAACAAACCAGGGCGGTTTCTGCAGGGGACCCCGTGGCCTGGGCTCCGAGCAGGGGCTGCCCCTGGGCAGTGCCCTCGGCAGGCCAGGAGTGGCGACTGAAGCACAGCAGGGCCTGGACCCTCCGAGTCACCTTTGAGGCTCCTGGGAGAATGGGTCCGCTCAGAGGGGAGGGAAGGAAGGCACACGCAAGTGCCTCAGGGTGGCTGGGCCTTGGTGGGACCAGGAGCCTGAGCCCGAGCCTGAGCCGGGCCTCTTCCAGGCCCAGGCCAGAGGCTCTCAAGAATGGCTAGTTGCGCTGGCTGGTGAAATGTGCTCCTCAAGTCCAAGACCTGGCAGAGCCCGCACAAAAGGGCAGCAAGGCGAGGGACCCTAGGTCTCTCCAAGTGAACTGAGACCTCCGTGACCAGAGTGACTGGAGCAGGCCCGGGCGCCGCAGGGCCAGGGGCTGCATTCTCCTGACTCAGGGAGTGGAGGTCGGGTGTGCCTGTGCCTTTAAGAGCCGCTGGCAGGAAGGAGAGGGGAGCACAGGGTGGGCCCCAAGGCAGCACTGCAGACCTGGCACCAGGGAGCCGGCTCCACTGTTTCACTTTCTTGAGGGGGTCAGACGCCCAGTCCCCCGTACAACTGCCACCTTTCCTTGGGGTAGGCCAGACCCTTCCAGGTGTGGCACCACCCGGTGCAGAAGGGTGCTGCAGGCTGGGTGGCCCTCCAGAGCCCAGCCACTGGGAGGGCAAGTCTGGGTCCTTAGGGTGATTCTCAGAAGCTTAAGAGGGGCCCAATTTCCAGCCCCAACTGAGACCCCCACACCCCATGCCCTGGGAGTGGGAGCCGGGAAGGAGGATGGGCCGTCCCACCTTCTCCCAGGGCTCCCACGAGGGGCCAGTGGGGAGCCCCGGCGGACCTCTGAGGGTCCCAGCCCCGGAGTGCCCAGCAGGACAAGCTCCCACACTGCCCCGCCGTCCTGCCCTCAGGGTGTGGCCCTGGGAGTCTCCGCAGCCCCTTTGGCCTGGACCTGCTAAGGCTCAGCAGCCCCAGCGCTCAGGGCAGGGTGGGCAGAGCCGCGTCTGAGCCCCAGGGTGCCCAGGGTGCCAATGCTGCGGACCTCAGCCCTCCAGGTGACCTTGTTTTGTTTTTTCCCATAGGGACTTGAACCCAGTGACTCTCCCCTACCCAGCTATGTTGCCAGCCTGTCTTGTCCTTGTTTATCTTCAGGAGGGGGCTAAGCTGCTCAAAGAAGACTCAGATTTCACATCCTCCTGCCTCATCTTCCCCGAGTGCTAGCTCGCACAGCTGTGCCACACACCTGGCTGGCTGCTCCTTGTAGGTGAGTCACTATCTGGTGTAAGCCAAGTTGCCACTGTCCTGCTGATGGTCCCCGACCAGCCACTGAGCAGCAGCACCACTGCCTGCGGATGAGCACAGCTGCCCACACACCAGGCCAGGCGATGGCCACGCTGGCCAGGGGGTCCACTGACCCCGCCCTGCCTTCCTTCCTCCTACCTCATCCGGAGCCCCACAGAAGCTCGCTGAGGACACCTGAGCCAGATACGTCCTGTCCTCCAGCACAGGCCCCGTGGATGCTTCCCTGTCCAGGTGACACTCACCCTCTGCTGTGCCTTCTGACTTGCCAACAGCATCTCCCGTCTCTTCGCCTGGCAGAGCCCAGGAGACAGCGCACAGCTCCAGCCCATCCCTGCACCCCTGCTGCTCAGGCCTGGCCCTGGCCTCACAGAGCCCTCCTACTCACACGGCCCCTGCCCCCCTCCGACTGCCCGCAGCCAGCCCAGGACAACGCAGGGAAGCGACTGCAGCAGGCTTGGGGGCATGCCCAGCCCCCCGCGCCCACCCAACACCTGGAAGGGTCTCCCTGGGACCTGGCGCACCCTGGCGCTTTAGGTCCAGGCCTCCAGCTCCACCTCCCGGAAAGCAGCAACAGCTGGAGGGTGAGGGCCCAGTACCTCCGAGGGCCTAGGCTCTCTCAGGCTTAGGCGAGAGGCGCGGGGAAGGCAGGGCCATGGAGAGACTGTGCTCTGCCCTGGGGCTGAGTGTGCAGAGGCTGGAAAGGGAGGTCTTCAGGCTGGTCGGCCTCTGCGCACAGTGCTCTCCAGCAGGACAGTGGGGAACCTCACCGTGGAGCAGGGCCGGGCCCTGCGCTCTTTCCCCAGGGAGCCATGTTCCTCCCCTGCTGTGCCACCCTGTGAGCAGCTGCGGGAACACTGGATGTGTCTCCTCCCTACAGGCTGAGCCAGCTCAGACACCATGGTCTTCCCATACCCGCCATACCTGCACGTCATCTTGAGACTAGGACATCTGCCAGGAGCTGGCCACGGGTCCCCCGGGCACCTGAGGACACACAGGACAGACCTGGGCTGGCCAAGGGTAGTGGTCCTACCTCCTGCATGCAGAGGTATTATGGAGAGAGGCCTGGACCAGGTGTGGACCAGGCAGAGCTGGGGGTCCTCATATCACAAACATCTGCTGGTGTTTGTGCCACACCTCCTGCATACAACTAGACACAGGGCGCACCTCCAGTGGGAGGGACCAAAAAGAAAGCAGAGTGTGGGTACGGATCCTTGCCAGGGCCCCAGGGCCTGCCTAGCACACCACTCTCTCCACAAGACGCACATACCAGATTAGATCCTGGTTAAGGGAGACTGCCGAGATGCCCCGGGCCTCCTTGGCGAAGCTCTGAAGGACAAAGTGACCTATCTACCAGGGGCTCCGGCATGAGGTCCTCTCCTGGCTGGGGGGGCCAAGACCCCGTCTTCCCTGGGCCTCCCATCCTTGGCTCTAGGATACTTCTGGAAGCCAGGCTGGCTGGGCCTCAGGTCAGGCGCCACTTCCAACCCCACAGCCAAAACCCCAGAAAACACCTCCAGAGGCCAGGACGGCAGGCCAGGAGCCAGCAAGAGGACGGACGATGGGGCAGAGAGACCAAGTGCCAGATGTCTCACGGCTTGGCAGTGAGGCCCTCTGGTAAGTGGCACGGGTGACTCCAGGGGTAACCCACCTGAGCACTGAGGTAGATGGAAGGCGAGTCCCGTGAGCCACAGCAAGGGCAAGGCAGGGAGCCCCAAGCCAGCAAACTCAAGGGCCCAGAGCCCCCGAGGCGCCCAGCACCCCGGGCCCAAGACACACACTCAGCTGAAGGAGTTCTCGGTATCAACCCCACGGGGTTGGCCAGGGACACAAGGACCCCAGGCCCCAGACAGGCTCTGGAAGAAGCTGACCTTGATCCGCAAGCCAGTGTCCCTGCCCCCTAGGCCTCTGCTGGCACACCTAGCATGGAGACCCTTCCCAAGGGCAGCCCGGCCCTCGCTGGCCACCAACCCAGGGCCAGCAACCCCTAAGTCGGGAGCACAGTTCTTCCGGGCCCCCCGCCAAGAGTCCTCTCTAAGGTTGAGGCCAGTGGCAAGAGGAACCCCTGTGAGACCTGCTCTCTAGTGTCCCATCAGGCCAGAGGGCACCGGGCCATTCTATGGCATCTGCTCCCAGCTCCCACAGTCCAGCATCTGTCCGCCCGCCCACACCTTACATCGCAAGCTCTGTCACCAGTCCCCACCCAGCTCACTCAAGACCCAGGGTGGGACCAGACAGCACCCAGCACGGAGGCCAAAGGAGCCAGGGTGCTCCCTGGCCAGCAGGTCCTCGGCCCCGGGCGCTATCTTAGGACCCCTGCATCCCAGAAGGCAGGAGAGCCAGACACTTCTTGCCAAGGGAGGCATGAGTGTGGTGCCTGCTGCCCGGGGCACCACCAGCAGCTTCATGCTTATGGGACGAAAATGCCCATGCTGCACGAGTCCCATCCAGAGGGGCTAGCCTGGCTGCGGTTAAGCCCTGAAGAGAAGGACACAGCGGTTAGGGTGAGGACCTGGAACACAGAGCCCTCTGGCCTGTGGGTGGCCGGCACCCCCAACGTGGAGCACCCAGTGACCTTTGCCACCACAGACATGTGCCCGTCCCAGCGAAGGCAGAACCACCACTGCCATCCTCTTGGACACAGCAGGCGGCCTGGGGCCCAAGGCCAAGGGACAGCGGCCTGAGACCAGGCAGACAGGGCCAGAGTGCCAGTCCCTCGCTCCGCGGTCCTGCTGTTTCAAAGATCCAAATCCATAGGAAGCGGGTCCCCACCACCACTGGGGCAAAGAGGCTCCGGAGAGGGGGCCGGGACCAGGGGACTGAGTCTCCTAAGGCTTCTTCGCGGGGTCTCCAGGCTGCACCAAGTTAAGAGACCATAAATTCCGGTCCCCACCACCTGCTCTTGGGTGCTGCAGGAAGTGTGCGCACTGTGGACAGGGAGGAAAGCACGACGCAGTCCAGGATGCCCAGCCAGCCTCCTGACCAGACGCCACAGTGAGGCTGAGGCCCTAGAGCCAAGGTTCCCTGAATCACACGTACGGCCACAGGTACCAAGGTCTTCTACCTCAGCCAACACTAGAGTCGAGACCATCAAATAATTTACTGTGAATCAGTTTGCACCCGTCAGACCGGAGGAGCCGGGAGGAGTCAGGGCTGGGTGCAATGGTGTCTGGGACAGTTCACGGGAGTCTGGAAAGCATCCACACGAGGGTCTGCAGTCACCTCTGTCCACTGTCCCTGGGTTGGCCGGGCTCTGGCGGCACTTCCTTCCTTCCCTCCTTCTTTCCTTCCATCTGCACCTCCTCCCTGCATCCGGCACCTCTGGGTCCTGAGCCTGGGCCGGGCAGAGCACAAAGGACGCCACTGACCGTAGGCAGGGGACCAGCAGGTTTGGGGAGCCCAGGAGCACGAGCGTGAACGTGCGGCTCGGCTGGCTGGTCAGAGGCAGCTGGGCCCGCTCACCTGGATCAGGACAGCACACACTTGCAGCTCATACAGCCCGGCCCACTCTCATCCGGTGGGTTCAGCTTCCGGAGTTTGTGCTGCCGGATCTCGCGCACCAGCGTATAGAAGGCATCTTCTACACCCTGGGAAAGAAGGTCTGCATTAGGAGGACCACACCTAGGGGACCGCAGGGAAGGACACTGGAGAACCCTGACTGGGTAGGGAGCCCCCAAAGGTCAGAGTAGCCCAGGACCCTCCTGGACCCCAAGCTGGCTTGTGATCACGCTAGCCCAGCTCTCATCTGAGCTGTGGCCAGGATCCCTGGCAGCGCCGCTCAGGGCTCAGGACCACCCCGTACCCATGGGACTCTCAGGACAGGAAGGGCTGGGCCTTGCTCAGCGCTCCGGCCTGGCTCGGGACAGCTCTCCTGGTAGACCCCCCTCCTCTGCAGCTGCGTCGGTCAGGACTGCAGGCCAGGAGCCCAGAGCCCGGCCCTGGCCTCCCTCACTGCCCTGCCAACTGGGGAAACTTACAGCTTGGGGCCGATGGGTCCCATGGGTCCCGGGGGGGGTCCCAGAGGGTCCTGGAGCTGGAGCCAGAGCCAGAGCGGCTGCCCTGTTTTGAGGGAGAGGGACATGAGTGCTGCTCCCTGGCTGGGGTGGGGGAGGGGACTCCTGTCCAGCTGTGAGGAGGGGAGGGGCTCACCTGCCGGGTCTTGGCTGACGTCTCAATGTAGGGAATGCTGTAACTGCGGGCAAGGTCCTGGGCCTGCCGAGATTCCACAGTGCGAGCAGCCAGGTCGCACTTATTCCCTACCAGCACCATGGGCACATCATCTGAGTCCTTCACTCTCTTGATTTGCTCCCTGCAGGAGGGGAGGATGTGAGCCATAGTGGACAGCCAGTGGCAGACGTGGCAGCATCCAGGACATGCACAGGGAGGTCCTCTGCCCCTGGGCTCAGGGGCCAGCCACACAGGTGGCTCACCTGTATTGATGGATGTCCTCAAAAGACTTGGTGTTGTTGATAGCAAACACACAGAGGAAGCCCTCCCCAGTGCGCATGTACTGGTCCCGCATAGCACTATACTCCTCCTGGCCTGCCGTGTCCAAGATGTCCAGCAGGCACGTCTCTCCGTCAATCACCACCTGCTTCCGGTACGAGTCCTGCGGGAGAACTCAACTCAGCAATTCCTCAGGTTGTGAGTCTGCAGAGAAAGCCCCTCTGTACCCTCTCCTGCCTGTCTGTGCGTGGGTGGGGGAGGCAGGCCCTGGCCACAGGCAGAGCTGGCGAGAGACTCTGGGGGCGGGCCCTCAGCCAGGGCTCACCTCGATGGTGGGGTCATATTCGTCCACAAAGTGGTTCTGGATCAGCTGGATGGTCAGGGCGCTCTTCCCCACGCCTCCTGCACCCACCACCACGAGCTTGTACTCCGTCATGGCTCCTCCAGGGGCTGAGGCTCAGGGCCCTGGGGGGCTCCTGCCCCACCTGCGAGGAAGACCAGTTCAGCCTGGTGCCACAGCGGGGCGGTTGGACGGCCCAGCCAGGACGGCACCTGCGGACCCTTCAGAGGACAGAGGACTCTGCCACACCCGCTACACCTCACGGCCGGTGAGGAAGCAGAGCCGGCCCGAGGCAGGGTGACAGCTGAGCTGCTTCTAACCCAAATTAGAAGTTGCTGGGTAGGCAGAAAGCCTGGGCCGGAGGCGCCCGCGGGCGGAGCCAACCGAACAGGTCCTGCCCGGCGTGTCCGGGCAAGCAGCGCCCCAACAGCCGGCCTTCCGCCGGCCCCAGCCCGCGCGTGTCCGCCGGTGCTGGCCACGCACGGCGCGGGGGAAGGGCAGCGGGAAGACACGGTCCCAACCCGTCTGGCACCGATGGGGCGGCCCTTAGAGAAGCAGCCAGGACTCCCGGGCGCGGAGAATCGCGGGGCAGAGGGGAGGCCGGGCCTGGCCGAGATTCGCGGCGACCCGGTGGCCCCGCTGCGAGACATGGCCGCAGGCCCGCGTCCCCGAGCCCGGGCGGCGTCTCACCGAACACAGGCACAGGCGGGGCCGCGGAAAGCGCCTCGCGCACTCCGGGCGCACCCGGCCGCCAACGAGCCCGCCCGCCCGCCCGCACTCACCCTTGCTGGTGCAACTGCCCCTGGGGCCGGAGCCAGGTCCGGGGCAGGGCGAGGGCGAGGGCGAGGGCGGGGACGCGGGCGGGCGCCGGCTGGGCCCGTGCATGGGATCCGTCCGCGGCGGGTGCGGCTCGGGCTGCGGGTTCCGGGCACGGGCGACTGGGACTCGTCTGCCCGCGCTGGCCCCGCCCAGGCCCGCCCTAAACCCGTCCATCAGCCCCGCGCTACCTACCATTGGCGGCGCCTCGAACGGCCACACCCTGTTGCGGTTGGCCAAACGCCCCGTCAGTCAGGCTCTACTTCCTGGAGCGGCGCAGAGGGCGGGCCTGAACTCCGGGTGAGGAAGGTCTTGGGCTTCCCCGGGGAAGGTGGGGGCGTCGCTGTGATCGCCGCGGTCATCAGAAGGGCCTGAGCCTGCCTGAAAGTCCAAGGACTCAGAGGCCGGGAGGCGCAGTGCGGTGGGACGGCCAGCGTCGCGGACGCGTCGGGCCTAGGCTGGGGAAGGCAGAGGGCTCAGCCGGCACCTCCCGATGGCAGTGAGTCTGCAGCCCTCCCCGCGAGGGCGCGAAAGCCCCACTTTGAGCACTCGGGAGCTTCAGGAGTGTCCGAACCCCAGTCTGGCCAGAACACTTCACGTTCCATCCCTGCTGCAGCTCGCCCGCACCCCTCAGAAGTTGTCACGGGGAGCAAACGAAAGTCTCCCCCAAGCCCAAGCACTGTTGCCGCCTCTATAGTGATTTTAACATTTTTTGAAATTTAAGAAAAGTGCAAGTACAATCCTTCCATCCGAAAACCGAGGAGTTACCGGGCGGCCGCGGCGTGACCGTGGCGTCGCCCACGTGCAGTCCTGAATCAGCCCTGCTCGAGTAGACGCAGTCAGGAGGTGGGTACCAAACCCGCCGGGCTTCCCTCGGTCTCCGTCCGGAGTCTGCGTCAGGGGGAGGTGTTCCGCTTTGAAGGTGCTTTCCGGTCTCAAAGGCGAGACAGAGACGCGTGCCCCAGCAACCGTCGTCAGGGGGCGGGGCCCAGACCCCGAGCCAGAGTGCCCGCGGGCTGAGAATGTTTGGGTATTCAAATAAGGCTCCGCCTCGTTGCCATGGAGCCCAGACCCGAGTCGGGAAGAACAGCTCCGAGTGAAGACATCCCCCCTCAGCAGCGGGGGCTCAGCCTGCAGGTGAGTGGATGCAGCCCGGCCCGTCAAACATGGCACCTGGCTAAACTGCCTACTTTCCTCCTCCCTGCTTGAAAGTGAACCCACCCCTTCCCCGCACCACCAGCACCACTCCGCCTTTGACAGGATCACGATAGCCTCAAGATCTTCCCCGGAGTCACAGAAGGAGACGGGACCGTCTGGGTAGTTCCAAGCCCCGCCCGCTGTGGTAGCAAAAGTGGGAAAGCCAGTGATCCAGAGGCTGGACCCGCCCTGGGGTGTGGAGCCTGAGACACCCACACCCCGGTTTCCAATTTGGACGTTAGGTTTTTGTAGGTTTTCAGGGTAACAGGGCAAGGTTACGTGAGACTGACCAGGCAAGCTGTGGTCAGAGCAGGAGTTTGGGGTCTGGGCTGGGGGCCTTTGAGCCCACATCGGCCTGCCTTGACCCTTGAATTCCAAGGCTATGGCACCCAGACCCACCGTGTGACCAGCTGTTCTTGGGCATAGACCCACCAAGGGCGGGGGCAGTGTGGGCTGTGGGAGCACAGTGGGGAAAGCGGGCAGTGGCGGGAAACCCCTGAGACCTCTGTGGGCATCGACATGATGCTCGTTCTGTAGAGCAGGCCCCTGAGGCCCAGAGCCCGGCCACCTTGTCCCGCCCAGCGCTCTGCCATGGGCGGCCGGCCACATCCCTGACCCCGGGGCTGCAGGCCTAGGCAGAGCGTCTTTTTAATTCATGACACAGGCAGCCACCCCTTCACCAGTCCCTTCCCAGGTGTTTCTGTGCCGTCTCCAGCGCAGCCCTTCGGACAGCTGGACAGGGGCCAGCAGACCACGGAAACAGGCCTGGGAAGAGCGGGTGGCAGTGGGGCGGGAGAGTCAGCTAAGCCTGGACAGAGGGCGAGAGAGGATGGTGCTGAGCCTTCTGGCCAGAGCTCTGGCCCAGCCAAGGCCGTATGAGGGTCTGCGGCTGTTCCCTGGCCTCGGTGTCTTTAAGGAGCCTGGTTCAAGGGACCGAGAATTTGGGTCAGTGGCACCAGGCCTGCCTTGCAAAGTGCAAGGTCCTGAGTTTGATCCTTGGTGCCAGAAAAACCCCAAACAAACAAACAAGGAGCCTGGTGCAGATGGCCAGAACATGTAAGGCCCTCCTGGGGGTTGGGCACAGGAGGGACTGGTGGACAGAAGATATCCAGAGCCACAGCAGGACCCTTGCAGGAACTGAGGGGGTGGTATCTATCTGGGTGAGGGCCAAAGCCTCATCTGCACCCAGGGGAGCCCCTGGGTAACCCCTTGATTCAGTCCTCCTCCTCCTCAGCTGGGCCGATCCCTCACCTAGACCTTCACAGGGGCTCCAGGCCACGCCCCCGCCCCCTCCCATACCCATCCCTTTGGGTGCTGGTACCCTTGGACACGGCGACCTGGCCAAGAGCCTCACCCAGTCCCTGTCCCCCAGGCGTCACTTGTGGACACATGCTGCCCTCACGCCCGGATGACGGACCCACAGCCTGAGGCAGCTGCCTGCAGGTGGGGACTCAGCCAACACAGGAGCGGAAAGGGTCCCCAAGACTGGCCCTGGGCCCAGGCACGGAGAGCACTGTGTAAGAAGGAGCCTGGCCTGGGCTGCGGGTCAGCAGTTCCTGGCCCCTGAGCAGCTGGCCTAACAGGCCCAGGCCCACAGCCTTTGGGCCCCGTGGGGAGTGTGGAGCTGGCCCCCATCCCTGGCACCGAAGGCATCAAAGCGGAACCAGTGGAGCCATTGGGAGGCCCAGGCAGCTGAGGCCCTGCAAGTCACGTATGTGAGTAGCGACAGCGGGCAGGGCCCTGCCCTCTGCCTTCCTCAAAGGTTGTACGTGGATGGACCCAGCCGGGGACGGACGCCTGAGGCCTCAGTCATGCTCGGCCAGCGTCCGTGTGCGGGAGCTGAGCTGGCAGGGCCCACACAATCCCTGCCCGCAGAGCAGAGGCCCAGACAGGCACCAGGACAGCCACAGGGAGCAGCGGATGGAAGAGCCTCTGTCCCCTGCCCACTCGGTAAGTCCACAGGGAGACACCCCAGGCCCCTCTTCTGCAGATCTCCAGCTGCCTTCAGCACAGCCCGCTTGGTTGGCTGCCCTCTCCCTCCCCCTTGGGGGCCCTGTCAGGTCCCAAAGCACCAGCAATCCAGGTGACACAGATATCTCCATGTGTGGTCACAGACATGGATGAGTCAGGGTGGGTCCAAAAGTACTTGCCAAGGCCGTTGTGTGCACAGACCACAGAGTTCTAGGGGACAGGGCCCCAGCAGTGGGCTATGCCTGAGGCTTACAGTATCTGCGTGTCCCCAAACCTGCTGTGGAACCCAGGTTCACCCTGACTCAGTCCCAGAAGTTCTGCTAGGTTCACCCCATGGAACCTGCGCAGCTTCAGCATCCAGAGCCTGCTGCTCCCCGTGGGCCCCCGGGGAGAGGAGAGGACCCCGCAGGGTCCAGGCGTGCGCTGGGTCCTCCCTCAGGATGGTCTGGCCTCTCACGTGCCCGCCAGGGTGCCTGTTGACCTGGGCAGGGGCGGGGCACCCGGAAGGCTATGCTTGCCTTTCCCGGCCCCAGAGGGGCCTCACCAGGAGGCCTGAGGCAGCAGGGCGCCAGGGCCCCCGAAGCTCACACATGCGTCTGCGCTCGTCATGCCCAGGTCTGTGGTGTGGGGTGCTGTGGCCTTGGGTTAAAGGGCTCATCTGGACGCCGGCAGCCCGAGCACAGCCCCTTCTCTGACAGCGGTCCCGGCCCAGGGCTTCCATCCTCTGCTCAGGTTGCACCCACCCGCGTGCCGCCATCTGAGTGTCACAGCCAAGGCCCACAGAACGGGACAGTGCAGGGAGCGCCGTCCTTGCTCTGGGGCACCGTGGAGCCCGCAGCCGGAGGCACAAAGGAAGCTGGGGCGGCGCGTGAGCCCGCTGCTCTCTGACGCAGGCCCTGGCCCAAACTGACGAGCCCCAGGAGGTGCAGGCGCTGGAGATGTGTGTGGACACCCGCGAGCACAGCCTGGGGAACCTGGGTGAGAGCCCCTGCTGCCCGCCCCACCCCTCCCGTGGGGTCAGCTCAGCACGAAGACTGAACTTGGCAGGCAGAGACAGGTTGAACCCACGTCCATGTTTTTGTTTTGTTTTGTTCGTTTGAGACAGGGTCTCACTTTGTAGTTCAGGCTGCCCCTGAGCTCAGTATGCAGCCCAGGCAAACCTGGAGCTCAGCAATCCTCCTGCCTCCACTCCCCTTGTGCTGGGATGACAGGCGTGAGCCACCATGCGTGGCATTGTGGTGTGTGGTACTGATGGCTGGTTGTGGTACTGTATGTGGTCTTTCTCGGCTGTTTGCATTTCCTTGATTCCTCGTAGGGTTAACCGTGTCCCTTCGTGGTTGGCCTTGATTTCTGTCTTAGGACTGTCCCTCCAGTCCTCCGTGGCTCACCGCAGCCTTCTTGGTGCCACCTCAGCCCTGGCCGTCAGTGCCACCAGCCCACCCTGGGACCCTCCTCTGCCTGGTACCCAGCCCAACCAAGACTGGAGCCCAGCACTCCTGTGATCCGTACCCACTGCTGTGTGCTCACGCAGATAGTAGACCATGGTGGGGTGTCTGGGTGCCCACAGCCAGGTGGGAGGCAGACCAGGCCAGCCCCGCCCTGGTGAGCCCAGCTCTAATCTCTAAGCTGAGTCCAGGAGACTGGTGTGGTAGCCCTTTAGCCTTGCAAGGGTAGCCCAGTGCCACCTGCCTGAATAGTGCACTTCCCTGTCTGGCAAAGTATGGCAGGGAGGAGGCCCTCAGTGCAACAGACCTAAAGAGTAAGGCCCATGAGTGGGGAGTGGTGCCCAGGGACCCAGGAGTGAGCTCCCTGGTCCCTGTGGAGAGAAGCTTCTGCCCCAGAGAAGGGCAGGGAGGTGGGTGGCCCGGCCTAGCCAGCCCCTCCTCTGTGCCCTAGGGGTGCACCTCCCCAACCTGAACCAGCTGAAGTTGACCGGCAGTCGCTTGAGCTCGCTCAGGTGAGTGCGGCCTGGTGTGGGTCGCGGCCTGGGGTGGGGCTGGGTCCCTGCTCTCCTGGGTGGGAGTTAGGAGGGTGGGTGGGCAGCGGAGGGCCGTCTGAGACCTTTGCTTCAGGGTCCCTGGAGGCTCTTCAGAGACAGGCTCCCCCTGGGCCCTGTGCCCAGCATCCTCCAGTCTGGCTCCAGCCTGACAGCTCATAGGTCTGTCGCCCCGAGGTGCGAGGCCCCGACTTGCAGGCCCTAGTGGGCCGGGGTGTCCTGGTACCTGCTGAGGTTGGATAGCCTGAGAGGTGCGCACAGACCTCCGGCGGAGACCACAGGCAGAGGGTGCTTTGGCAGACGCTGCAAAACCAACCAGGGTGTGGGGGCTCCTGGGATCCCGGAGTGCCAGCTGTATCATGAGGGCAACACCCTAGGGTGGCTGGCGACGCTGCTAAGAGGAGCAAGTGGCCTCATCCTCACTGATCACAGACCATCACAAAATCTGTGTCTCCTGAAACAGGGCCTTGACTACTGAGAATGCCCCATATTCTCACATGAGTGCTTCTTGGTCATTAACCTAAAAGACAATCTTCAAAAACTAGAGACAGCCTACGATTCTTAGCTCCTTGACTGCATACAACAAAGCTGAAGAATATCAGGCTTCATTCTAGGGACCAGAGAAAAGAGGGTTTTATGAAAATGCTGCTGGTTTGGCTGGGTGCAGAGGCCACTGCTATGACCCAGCATTCAGGAGGCTGAGGCAGGAAGATTCCAAGTTGGAGATCAGCCTGGGAACTTAGTGACTTAGAAAAGTGAAAGAAAGCTGGGGATGTAGCTTGATCCAAAGGCCCTGGTTCAATTCCTAGGAAAAACAAACAAAAAAACTACTGTTCTTGGGCCAGGGATTTAGCTCAGTGGTTCTGGCATCTGCCTTGCAAATGCAAGGTCCCAAGTTTGATTCCTGGTAACCTCATACCACAATGCCAGGCATGGTGGCTCACGCCTGTGATCCCAGCACTCTGGAGGCAGAGGCAGGGGGACTGCTGTGAGTTCAAGACTTGCCTGCGCTACTTAGTGAGCTCAGGGCCAGCCTGAATTACAAAGTGAGACCCTGTCTCAGAGCAAACAAACAAAAACAAACAAAGCTGCTGCTCTTATGTAGCCTCAGCCCAGTGGCACCAGGCAGGGGAATTCCAGGCAGAGTTTTAGAACATTCCCAGCTGTCTGAATTGGGCTCCAAGTACCTGTGGTGTTTTTCCCAGGTGACTTTATAATGGAATTTATTAAGCAGGTGCATTTTAAATATTGTCTCA